>VXBL01003229.1:4831-15537 GCA_013400195.1 Aramus guarauna
CTTCTGATATCTGAACTTGGCAAGTTATTCAACATTCTGACATAGAATAAATAAAGATACCTGCATAAATAGTATGTCCTTATGAAGAGCCAGCATGGCTTCTCTACAAGGAAGTTCCAGTTTAAACTCTACTAGACTGTTCCGAAAAGGTGAATAAAACATACCTAAGGGTTATTCAGCTGATAGACCTGAATTTCCAAAAGGTTTATACCAACCTACCTTGTCAAAGTTTACTAGGAAAAATAAGCAGCCATGGTAGGGAGGAGGTATGTTTGGAATAAATTAATAAGTGTTTAAAAGACAGGAAACTGAAGGTAAGGATAAGTAGTCAGAAGGGAAAAGTGTAATCAGTGGAGTTCTGCAGTGATATTGGTTGGGAGTTATTCTGTTCAATCTGTTTATACCAGCCTAGAAAAGAAAGTGAGAAGTAAGATGAGAAAGTTTTCTTATGATGCTAGTTTATTCAGGATAAAATTAATAAAGGACAAGGCTGACTATGAAAAAATACAGAAGAACTTATTAAATGGTTGGAAAATGAAATTGCAGATGACATTTGGTGTGATGGACTTGCAAAAGAATCCTAACATTTTGTTTAGTAAGTAATTGTCTCTGTGTTACCATTGTCACTCAAAAAAACCTTGACGGTATAATGAATTCTTCCTTGAAAATGTAAGCTTCAGTGAACAGCAATGATAGAAAAAAAATCAAGTTAAATAGTAGGAATCATTAGAAAAAGATTGGAAACAAACCAGAGGACATCACTGTGACATTCTTTAAATTTTTGTTTTGTTGGCCTTTTGAATACTGAGTACAGCTCTTGTCTCCCCTTCCAAAAATTATTTTATAAAACAGAAAATGTTTCAGAGGGAAAAAAAATCAAAGATGTTCAGAATTATGGAATGGCTTTTGCATGAAGAACAATCAAATAATCTAGGATACTACAGTGCGGGAAAAAGACAGCTAATGACAGTTATGGTACAGAGCTACAAAACTGTAAATGAAGCAAACAGAAAAAAACATATATTGTTCTCTCCTTTGGCAACAAGAACCAGGGAGTATCAGATGAAGGTAGGAGGCATTGATTCAGCACAAAGAAAGGCAATTGTTTTCTTCCACCTCTGGGGGCAGAGGCTGGACGGGGTGCATGCTGATTGCTGGCGTGGGTTCAGATAAAGACTGAACTGATCAGGTGAATAGAAATGCTCTGAAGCTTTCAAAAACGTAGAAACTGCATCTGGCCTAAAAAGTCCAACACATGAGCTTTTGTTAGACATATGGAGGATATCCATGGAAAAAGTATTTGATTGCCTTATTCTTACTCTTTTCCATATACCACTTATGACCATCGTGCAAGAACACAGCTGTGAACTAGGTAGAAGCTTGTTTCATCCCTGTGCATCCATTTGCATATTCCTCACCTTTATTTTTTTTTTTTTTAAACACAGTGTTAGACTCATCTGTGTTACCATATCTGTAAAATCCTGCAAACTCATGTTGGTAAGTGACATGTCAAATTTTATTGTGTATTCATTAAACTTCATTTCTTTTACCTGGACCTAACCAGGTTATTTTATCTTATTTCTAATTTTTTAACAATTAAAATATAGGAATAAGTATATTAGCAAAAATGACACAATAGAAATGTGTGACTTCCTTTTTGCTTGTAAAGCATCTACCAGCAAGAATTACATGTTGGAGGCTGAAGCCTTGTGCATTGTTGCAATAGATCAATATTTAAGAACTTCATAACTTTGAGCATGTAAATGTTAGTTTCTCAGAAAGTTTTAATAGGAGTATTTTACCATATGGGACAGAATAGAAATGTATTTGGATATTTTCACTTTTAATTGTCTTCTTGTTTACATTTCAAACAAATTCTTTATTTTTAATTCTCCTCTGTCATATGATATTTCCATATCTAGACACAGATTTTAGAAGGGCAATTTTTTTTAATTTTTTTTTTTATTTTTTTTTTTAAGATTGGAATTAGTATTTTCCAGTGAAAGGCTATTTTTCCTTCTGATAAATCAGAAATTTTTCTTTTCATGCTTCTACATGCTACATTAAAATAAAATGAAACAAAAAGATAAACAACCTGCTCACACCCCCAGACTCCCTTCATTAGGTCTACAAAATATGACCTTTCAGTATCCTTCTAAGGTACTGGAATACAAAATGAGATGCCACATAGAGTAGATTCATGATTGGAAATTTATTCTCCTCCAGTATTTGAGTTACTCTAAAGAATAAAAATACATTGTGGTAAATCCTATACAAACAGAAGGCATAAAATAATGTCCATTAAGGGGATATTAGCATTCTAACAGCTAAATATGACTTCTCTATCACATACTCCTCTGCTGGATATCTCAGTGGTCTCATCACACTGGACGCATACTGAATCCACTATATTCATGGTGGTTATCTCAGTTAAGGATGATTCTGTTCATACTTTCTTATATCAGAGAGGAAAGGTGCCCTTCTATCAGAAATTCAACACCTGCCTGAAATAGAAAGGACCCATAACACAGGCCAATGAATACCCTGTTCATCTCAAAAATTTCTATTATGACCAGTTTTTTCCATAATGTAATCTTATACAACCTTCCCATAACTTCTGGTAGTTTAAATATGAAACAAATAATTCCAAAGTTAAATCTTTATAAAAACTTTTAAAAATGCAAATTTACACATTTAAACATAGTAATAAAATGCTCACATGACATTACCATTTTAACCATTTTACTATAGTCTTCAGAAATTATCCAACCAGCTTTTCAGTATTCAAAGACATTTCTAGTAATGGGTTCTCCTTTTCTCCAAGTAGTAGAGGAGCCAAGGAGGAGAGGTGCTATACTGGACCTTTTTTTCACCAACAAGGAGGGGCCAGAGGAGAATGTGAAGCTCATGGGCAGCTTTAGTTGCAGTGACCATGGAGGTCAAGACCCTCAGGACAGCAAGGAGGGCGCACAGCAAACTCACTGCCCTGGGTCACAGAAGGCAAAGGCAAGGATTGAGAGAATGAAGAACTGACCACTGTATAAGGTCAGATTTGAGACCATCAAAGGAACCTGAAGGTGCACAAGTCCATGGGAACTAATGAGATGCATCTGAGGGTCCTGAGGGAACTGGTGAATGAAGTTGCCAAGCTGCTCTCCGTCATATTGAGAAGTGGCAGTCTAGTGAAGTTCCCACTGGCTGGAAAAAAGGAAACAGAACCCCCATTTTTAGAAAGAGAAAAAAGGAAGACCTGGGGAATGGTGCAGTCAAAGGCTCGTTGTCCAAGTGGAGACCAGTGATGAGGGGGGTCAGTATTGGAACTGACACTGTTTAACATCTTTGTCAGTGACATGGACAGTGGGATTGAGTGCACCCTCAGCAAGTTTGCTGATGACACAAGACTATGTGGTGTGGTCAACACGTTGGAGGTAAGGGATGCTATCCAGAGGGACCTCAACAGGCTTGAGAAGTGGGGTCCTGCAAACCTCTTGAAGTTCAACAAGGCCAAGTGCAAGGTCCTGCAAATGGATTAGGGCAATCCCAAGCACAAATACAGGCTTGAAGGAGAATGGATTGAGACCAGCCCTGAGGAGAAGGACTTGGGGATGTTGGTGGAAGAAAAGCTCAACGTGAGCCAGCAGTACACGCTTGCAGCCCAGAAAGCCAACCATGTCTTGGGCTGTATCACCAGGAGCATGACCAGCAGGTCAAGGGAGGTGATTCTGCCCCTCTACTCCACTCTCATGAGACCCCACCTGGCCTACTGTTTTCATATCTGGGGTCCCCAACATCAGAAGGACATGGTGCTCTTGGAGTAAGTCCAGAGGAGGGCCACGAAGATGGTCAGAGGGCTGGAGCACCTCTCCTATGAAGACAGGCTGAGAGAGTGGGGGTTACTCAACCTGGAGAAGAGAAGGCTCCAAGGAGACCTTCTAGCAGCCTTCCAGTACCTGAAGGGGACTTACAAGAAAGCTGGAGAGGGACTTTTTACAAGGGCAGGTAGTGATAGGACAAGGGGTAATAGTTTTAAACTGAAAGAGGGTAGATTTAAATGTAAGGAAGAAATTCTTTACTGTGAGAGTGGTGAGGCACTGGAACAGGTTGCCCAGAGAGGCTGTGGCTGCCCCCTCCCTGGAAGTGTTCAAGGCCAGGTTGGATGGGGCTTTGGGCAACCTGGTCTAGTGGAGGGTGTCCCTGCCCATGATCGGGAGTTGGAACTAGATGATATTTAAGGTTTCTCCTTCGGTCAACATCTCTTATTATTTTTCTTCAAGCCAACTAAATCCTCTTCTCAGGCTAAGAGCCTTTGTTCCTATTTATATCCCCACTTTTCAATATTCAGAGCATAGTTGTTAAATCTAATGATTTCTTTAGTTTGCTTTGAAGCTTCTTCCACTGGGAATAGGTGACACATGTCAGCCTCCTTGTCAGTCTCTGGCTAACTCACTGCACATTGCAGCAATTTTTATAAAATTAGCACAAATTAATAAATTACACATAGACAGAATCTTGAAATTGCTACAGGAATACAGGAAAGGAGAAAACAAAAAGCATCCTTGTTTACAGCATTTTACCTGGAATTCTTAAAGTATTTTATAGATGACCATTTATCATCTGTATTGCTAATGAAAATATTTGTAAGAAAAAGTGACTATCATTTACATTCCTAAGGCTGTTTTGAAAATGGATGTCATCTGCCTAGATCTGAAATCTGGTTTTAATTCTGCAGGAAAGGGATGAATGATCTTTAATCTCACAAAATCTAATCTCATAGTAAATGAAACTGTGTAACTTCATATGAGAAGGTGGAAGTGGATATATATAGTGATAGCTCTTAAATGCACTTTCCTGACAAGAACCAGTGTCTTCCTGAAATAATTACTTCAGCTTTCCTCCACAGACTGAGACTTGATATCTTGCAAAACTTTTAGAAGGAAGGGCAGGGGGAAAAAAAAAAAAAAAAGAGTCCAAAGGTCAGTAAGGCCATGCAGGGATTTGTTTCTTTGAGCATATTGAAAGAAAAATCCTTGGGAAATCATAATTCGCATTCTCCTTCCTGCTTTCTCTCCAGTATCATGTTCTGGCCTGTAAATCAGAAGAAAAAGTAAAACTATGCTCTGCACTGCACTAAACCTCATTGTTACAATAATAGGTTGCTCAGAGAGCTGTTTCTCCCTCACCATCCGTTGCACTAGCCTGTATGTGTTGAAGGACACTTTCCCATTGTCTTGACACAGAATATTCCATGTCTGTAGCTGGTGTCCTTGGGTAAGTTTGAAGATCTCTGTGAATCTTCACTCTATCATTTCCTTAGGCAATGTCTTTTTTCTCTCATGATTTTCTTCAGGACATTTTTCCTGAGTCTTTTCTCCAATAAGCATGTGTGGTTTTAATAGGTATTTTTTGATCAATGTCTGTGATGACTGTACCTCTGTCTCTTCATTTTCCTTAGAGTTTTGTTACAGAAAGCAAATATAGTGTTTAAGAAGCTTAACTGAGTGTAAAATCCAGCATTATGGGATTTTTATTATTTCAAGCAGCCTTCCTGCAAGTTATAGAGTATTCACAACTGCTATAATGGTTTAAAATTGTGAAATATAAAAGGGATCCATTTTACATATAACAAACTCACCATCTGCTTTTTTTTGTTTATTATTCCTAGTCATCACACCTTATCTATTAATACAGATGTCAGACTTGACATTCATAGCACTACTATGAAGCTTACATCCCCCATAACTTTTTGTTAGTGTCAGCAATACATAGTTAAACATCCATAAACAACAACAACAACTTCCTACACTAAATCAACCTTTTTCTGCTTTATAAGTGAATATTAACATTACTGCAGTTACATTTATGTTGTTTTGCCATAGATAATGCACAACTTCAGTTAATATAGCCTTTTGCAAACACTTTGCCATAGGCAAGTTTGTTAAATTTTAGTTTGGGTTGTTTTTTGTGATGCAGTTATAGAGTATTACAAATTACTATATCCTCACAAATTCTCTGTGTTCATAAGGAAAACTCTATAAACACAAATTTACTTTTTAGCCAGTGCTGCCTTTTTTTCCAGTGCAGAACTATCAGAACTGCACTAAAACAAGAAGAGAGATGTACTTCAGGGAACTGCATAGGAGTTGTGTCCAGTTTAGTATTTCAGCTGTAGGTTTGTCAAAAGAGTGTGACACAGATAGCTGATGGGGAAAGAGCAAAGAGGGAGGTGCGACCACATATATGAATTAGGTATTGAATGCCAGGAAAAGATGAGAATTGTAGTCTCACAGGCTTGTACACCTAAGTAGGGCAGATAGGAAACTGTTAAAATACCTGCCTCCCTTGCCAAGGGGGACATTGGATAGAATAATGTTTACTGCGCATGCTTATCTTACACCCTTATTCTAATTACTTGTTTCCTTATGCACAGAAAAGAACAAACCTGTGTTACCCTGTATATGAAGCGTACTATTTTTGACAAGTAGAAATATGAGATGTTATCAGATATTCCTTCTTCTCTCTCTCTTAGGAGTAAGCTCTAGCTTGCAAGAGTCTAGGAGGAGCAGACTTCCCCTGAAGAGAGGACTTGTTTTTCAGAGTTGGTTCCTTGCTTCCCTGAAACACTTTTTGCTATTGATTTTGTTCCCTTGAGGTTACTCTTGAATCGTCTTTGTATTAATATCAACATAAGCAAATAGGAGGTGTTTTTTTTCATCACATACTCATATACTGCTGCAACTTTGAAAAGAGGTGTTAGGGAAAGTAGGACAAGAATCATAATGCATATGTGCACACACCTAACACGTTATGTTAGAAACGGACTATAAATGCAGGAATATTTCATTCAGGAAAATTGGAAAGGCCTTTCAAATTAAAGAAAATAACACTGTCTGGAGAATAGTATTTGTATAACCATGGTATTAATATATTTACTGTTTAAATTGAAGAAAATTACTAGAGAATCCAAGTACTGCATCAGTTTTTCCCATTTGTTTTTACATGATGTCTCTGTTTCAGAGCTCAAGTGCACCATGATTTTGAATAAGTTTATGCTAATAAAGAGTTGCAAAAGGTTTCAGCATTATGCGCATGTAATTGGCTATCTCACATTTTACGAAAAAAGTCTAGCTGAAGCAGATCTAAATTAAAGAGGATTTGTTAGGTTCTTGTAAGAACATGATTAATGGGTAGCTTATCCTGACCCTAGAGGCTTGATGGGAGTTACAATGCAGAATAAAAATCAGGATAATCCCATAATAGTGACACAGCAATAACGATAAACTACAGATAGAAACTGACATTAGCTGATACAGTATATCATGCGTCATGTGTATCCTTTTGAGAAGAAAGGATTTGCTAACAATGTCTACTTAAAAATGACTATTTAGTGCTTTATTAATGATAAACAGAAAGCCCAAATTAATCTTACTACATGATAGGAAAAATCAGGTAAAAGAAAAAATAAAATTGTTGAGTAGAATGACAGTTAATATTGGAAAGGGGGAGTGGACAGACATTTGTACTGTGAAAATATCAGTTAATACAAAAACAGAGTAAACAGAACTTTCTGTTAGAATAGACAATTCAAAATAGTGATATATTTTGGGGTAGCAGGAGATGCACCTGACAGATATAATTCTCACTTCTGGTTTAAGACCACTCAGTCTTAAACCACCTTTTTGTAAGTAGATAATCATCAAACAGAAGCACTGTGCCATATCCTGGCTAGACTAACAGGAGCTTATAGTTTATTATGTGTGATCCCAAGGGGATACAAAAGGAAAAAAAAAATATGCAAAACTGTGTAATGTGGTGTAAAATTTGAATTCATCAGAGATAGAGTGAAATAGAGAGGAAAAGAAAGATGTGTGCATGTCTTCCTTTCATTTTAAGGAGATAACTTAAGATCACTGTACCATGGATAGTGTAAAGGAATAGTAAAGTCTAGCACAAGCTATAATAGCATAGCATCAACTTACTGCATTATCAATTAAAATTTGGGGAAGAATGTCAGCCCTGTGGTACGTATCCCTGACACCATTTCCAATCAGCTTTTTTTGAATATGTAACTTGTCATTTTAATTAGATCAGGCACTGGTTCAGCAATGAGCCAGCCCACAGCTTGAGTTTACACTGTATGGCTCTATACAAGAGATGTCTCCAAAATAATAAAGCATGGAAGGGAATTTATGCAGTGGCACCAGTGAAGAATGTGCATGTGTGAGCAGCTACGCATATATACTCAGTGCACAGATAGAGAAACAAAGCATATACTGAGTGTACTGTATTATAAAGCTCCAAATTTCTGCTGCACAGTGAAGAAGATAATTTCTTAGTTTGAGAATGCAGCTATTTGGTTAATGCAGTGTTTTTAACATCTACAGAAATAATTATACCTATTGACAAAAATAAATGTTTACCCAAAAGCCATACTTAAAAACACAACGTTAGATGCATCAGCAAAGGAAAATAAATACTTCTTTCATTAAAGCGGAACTACTCTGGTTTAATGATAACTGTAACACCTCTTTCTTTTGCAATGTGAATGGCAGAGGGCTTTGGCTTTCATTGATTGTGCTTTTCCTTTAAGAAAAGGATGATTACATTAGAGATGGGAACTAACTTAGCATTTCTACTAGGACATCACTGAGATGTAGTAGGTCTGAGAACACCTGCTTGGTAAACAGTAGCTGTGCTTGGGGAAAGAAATGTCTTCAATAAATACAGAACTTGTCCGTAAATATCCTTCAGAAGCAATAATCTCTAAGCTTAACAGATAAATCTTTAACATACTTAATATCATTTTATTCTGGTGAAGTTATCTGAAGTGGGTCACAAGAAAGCTAGTGGAGACATCACCCCTCCAGGAAGCCAGTGGGAACAATTTTGTCATTCACTGTGATTCATTTGTAAAAGCCCATTCTGTTGAAACAGAATTGTGGGCTAACATAGTTCAGCACATGAATGCCAAGGTTACATCTCCATCAGAAAATGTAATACGAAAATTTTGAAATTACCTAAAATGTTTCAACTACCATGCAAAATCCTTTGGATAATGATCGAGTGAACAACACTTTTAAATAGAAAATATGATTCCTAAAACTGCCAGGTTTACTAGTTCAGTGAGACAAGAAGACAAGAACAACTGATTCCTGTGTGTACAGTACTTGGTATTTATGTTTTGTCTTTTATTTTCACTAAGGCAAAAACTCATAGAAATTTTACTGATTCTTAGCTGTATTACCAGATTTTCCTCTTATGGGGAACGTCATAGGACTCCATATGATAAGGTAAGGAAGGAATAAACTAGGCCATGAAAGGAATGGTTCAGATCCTACTCTTTCAAAAAGTTACCCTGCATTTTTTACTGTATTTATAGCAGATGGAGGTTTTATTTCAAAATTTCTATACAGGAAATCTTATGCATACTACAACTGACTTACACAGCAAGTACAATGTGTGTTGACTTGTCTTTGAAGGTGATACGGGCTCTGCTGTGTCTGCTGGGTACTGAAATAACTTTCAAAATTAGGTATGATTATGTGAGAGTTTAATAAGGAAAAAAATCACACAGCAAATTTGTCATATAGACAATACTTAGATTC
Organism: Aramus guarauna; assembly: GCA_013400195.1. Taxonomy (NCBI): domain Eukaryota; kingdom Metazoa; phylum Chordata; class Aves; order Gruiformes; family Aramidae; genus Aramus; species Aramus guarauna. Next base: position 14,434 of record VXBL01003229.1, read on the forward strand.
ATGCTATTGTTTTTCTTTGCGTAATATTTCATAGGATAAAGAAATTACAAAGGAATACAGTGGTTTTACAGTGGTTTTTTACTTAGTAATATCCAAACCTTCATAGACAATTTCAGCCCTGAGAAGTTTAGTCTAGCATATATGGTTACTATTTAAACACACCAGAGAACATGCACCACTCACTCTCTTTTTCTGCTTCCTTTCATGGACTACAAGCTTTAATTTATCTTATATATTTCATCATAAAGAATGAGCAAGTGACACTTAAAATATAGAAAAATGAAAGGGAGACACTTTCTTTACCAATCTGATTTCATGAAATACTAAATATTTAAGCAAAAAACATGGTAAGGATGAGATGAAAATCAGCAAAAAGAAGAAACATATTTCTGTTTTTGACAAGAATGGTGAGTAGCATGTTACAGCATCTATGCAGTGTTTTAATATCAGTTCCTTAAGTCAGACTCCAATTGCCAAGCAGCACAGCTTTCATAAGTCTGCATCTGCGGTAAATATACCAGATGGGTACAAACAAAAATAGAAAACTTTAAAAAAAAAAAAAANTCATACCTTGTTTTAATAACACTGTCAAGCTCTGTTTTGAAATGGATTGGTTGTCCAAGCAGGTGTCCTAAAGGTGCCATCAGGCATCTGAATGCCAGCCAATGTTTGAAAGCTTGCCAGCCTGATAGCCATTAATTGACAAACTGTGAGAGTCCAACATTGTCTCCAGGAAAATTAGGCTTTATTCTGAGCACCTCACGATGAGAACAGCAGAGGGAGCTGTCAATCTGCAGGAACAAAGACATGCAGTATCCGACATGAGGGATAGGCATGTATTATCCAGTAGTTACTCAATGTTAGAACATTACACAGTGTTTGGTGAGATGTATGTAGGCTACCCATATCTACAACTAAATATGGAGTTCCATGACATCATAACTTGACCAAGGCTGGTAAAACAACCCATATATTTTAAAATCTGCCTGAATTTATCTACATTATCTGTAGCTGTTACCCATTTGAGTCTAGCTGCTTTTTGAATTTTAATATAACTTTTTTTTTTTTTTGGGGGGGGGGGGGGGGGGGGGGGGGGGGGTTTTT
>VXBL01003229.1:15570-31955 GCA_013400195.1 Aramus guarauna
GGGCGGGGAGTGGTGGTATTTGCTAACTCCTTAGAACTTCCCTTTGACTTCTTGGTTCTGGCATTCAAAGCTATTTAATATATTACTAATATTTGAAATTCCCCTTATTACCAGCCATTGGTGCTCCAAGAGGCATAAGAGTAAGGTCAACTAAAACAATACAACATGTCAGCAAAAATTACATCAGAAGTAGCAAAAAACCCAGATTCTTCCACTCATTAACTTAACATGAGCAAGTGAGCAGTGAATGGCTTCTTCAAATTCTTTTTCTGGCATTTAAGTAGCTGTATTCCTTCCACTTTTTCTCCTCCAGCAACCTAGGCTAGGAAGGTTTGTTAAGTGAGACTGCTGTGTAGTTGTGTGGTGTTTCAGTTACAGAGCTTTTAAGCACTGCAAAAAGATCATTAAATGGTAAAAGAAAGATTTATTCAGTGTCAGCTCAACACTACTTGAGATGTGGTACAAATCACCTCTGTCTTCACTTGACTGCTAATTTGCCCAAGGCAAATCTTTTTTAAATCAAGCTCAGTGGTAAAGTACATGATAGCAAAACTAGATAAGTGTTAAATCAAGCTAAGTCCTCTCCGGAATAAAAGATTCTGCATCAATTGGAAAATAAACTATATTTTAAATGACTGCTAACAGTTATTTGAGTAAAATATTAAAATTACACTTGTGACACTTTTCTAATGATCATAAGAAGTTTTGGAAATAATCAGGAGTTTAAGCTATCATAGCCAGTGGGCAAAATGTTAACCCAGTAATCAAAAAATAAGGATTAAAAAGACCATGAACACTTGCAAAAACCTAATAGAAAATTATTACTCTTATCTTCTCTGTATCACAGTCTCTAATCTTCACTGTACTCAACACTTGCAAGTTTTACCCTTATAAATGTTTTATTTAAGGGTAAGGAAGGATATGCATCTATTATTGGCGTATGTATGTGGTTCATCTAATCTCATATATTGTTAACCTCTCACTTAAGATCAAAAATGAAAAAAAAAAAAAAAACCAAACTGGTTCCCTCCCCCATCTTTTATGCTGCTTGTATCAGCGATTCAATTTGGGTTTTTTGTCTAATTGTGCAGTTCACCTCAGCTTTGTTACACATTCAAAACAACAAGGGATAAACAATTAGAAAATTACTACTTTCGTACTCTGGGAAGCAGTTATAGGGAAGGTATGAGATTTATTTTCTATAGTTCAGGTTTCTTTAAATTGCAAGTTTGGTCTGCATTTCACTCACATTTATAATCTTACTTAGAATAAAATACAAATAAAAGAAAAAAAAGAAAAAACCAAAACAGACTAAAGATTACCAACCCTCTCAGGTAACATAATCAAACCAAGAGCACAACTCTCCTTGTTTTTCCAATGTCATCTAACTGGGGATAGTTATACCTTGCCAAGGGATGTTTGCTTATATTGCACAGTTATGTCATGCTTAAAAATGTTGTAAAACTGTTTGTTTCTAGAAAAAAAAGCAAACAGAAATACTTTTTAAGTACCTGAGCTACTAGGCTTCAAAGAACACTGAAACAAGTAGGGCTCTCTACCCATATGGCTGCTTTGCATCTTAACTCACATCTACTTTCTCAGCTTCTCAACCTCAACACTCTTTATCTCCTTAGGCTGTTTAAGAAAGGAAAAAATATAACATGGACTTTGAGATAGCAGCATGCTAAAGTAAGGGGGCAGGTGAAAACCTATGTATGAATTCATAGAAACACAGGTTTTGGTCAGAGCTCTGGAGAGTCCCATGTTGGCAGTCAGCAGCTGCAGGCTTTCAGACCTCATTCAGTCTCTGCATTTTCACTCCCTCTCTCTCTCTCTCTTTTTTTTTTTTTTTTTTTTTTTTTTTTTTTTTGAGAATTTTAAACAAAAATATATATNNTTTTAGGAGCAATTTAACAGAAATCTATATAGATCATAGCAAACTCTGCAACAGATGGCACAAATACAAAAACCAGGAAGATCATCTGGGAAGCATTTTCTTGAGAATGCAGGGAATTTGGGGAACTGAACAGCTCTGCTGGGAGCCTTCACAGTGATCTGATACCTTTGCCTGTGCAGCCAAATAGGAAAACAGTTGTCTTTATGATACCACACAATTCTTCTCTCACAGGTGATGGTTGTTGTTCTTCTTGTTGCTGCTGTTGTTTGGAGGTCCAGAAATAGCAGTCATACAGGATGGAACAAGGACATACAAAGGGTTTTCCTTCCAGAACTCCACAGATTTCCTGGGGAAAGTAGTGTCTTCTGATAATTTGTTGCCTTTCCAGATTAGATATGTTTTATTTAGTGTAATCGTCAGTAAAAGATCCTTGACGGCGAAATTGCAGTATTAGGGACTGAAAGATATTCTAAGCACCATAGTTACACAGCTCTGTATTCCTGATCATCATGAGGAATCTAAAAGGTCTGGGAGTATCATTACAGTGCTCCTTTCTCCACAGAGAAATCCTCTCCTGAACATTTTTGGAGAAAAAAAAAAAATCATGACATTTTCTCTCCTTTCAGTTTCACCACAGAAAAACCATATTGCAGGGGAGAAAGATGCAACATTTGGATCCTAATCAGAGAGGTGGGTGAATGTCTGTTTGAAACATAATTTCATCTCAGTTTTGGCACACCATGAAAAGATCTCTCTGTCGGATAGAAGACATTTCCTAGACAGAGTACTAGCAATTTGAACTTTCTATTCATTACATGCTTGCATATAGAAGTGTTCCTTTTTATAAGACTTTCATAAACAAAATCTACATAAACATACAGCCAGTTTTCAAGCTGTAATATTACATTTTTAAGAAAAAACCTTGCTAAAAATCTGCTAATATCATAACTAAATAAACTCTAATTTGTCCATAGTACTTTTTCTGGAACCATTGAAATGGCTTATTGTATCAGTGATAGCATTAGAAGTTTGCTATTGCTTTTAATGTCAAGAGTTCCTTTTTTATCACACTACACTTGTGAAATAGTTGCAATTTGCTCACTACAGGCGATCCTACAAAGTCTAAAGACAAATGTATTTTTCTTCAAGATACTTTTTGCACCAGCACCCCTTTTTAAGCTGACCATTTCTGTGTCACAACAAAGGAAATTCAATGAGGACAAATGAAAGCAAGGGTGGATGATGGGCAGAGATACGATATTAATGTACTAGTCTATATTAAGAGATTTGTTTTCTGTTGTCCTTTGTGCTACAGTCTTGTTATGTCATGTTGTACATGGATTTTGGCCCAGCAGTCCTTGGTGATGTTTGGAGGTTTGAGACTCTTTGGCAGCAGGTTCTTAATCTCTTTCCTTCATCTTACAATTTAAAATTATAATTAATTAAATAATTAAAATTATATTAAACTTTGATTTTTATTTAAAAAATTTTCTTTATAGGTCTTCTGTGAGAGTGAACTCAATGAATAGAATGAGCTTGGACTGGCAATACGAAGAGTTACTGATTTCCACCATCTTCACACGGAAAGGAATTCTATGCAGTTTCTTCAATATTAAATCTATTTTATGAATGAGTACACATTATGGAAAGATCTTTAAGAAAGAGGAAGGTTCAGTGTCTCTACATCTCATGCTACTTTCATTGTATAACAGCCACTTTTGTAAAAAAAGTTGTCCTTAATACTTTATGATTTGAATTATTTGCTACTACATGTTTTGGCTAACTTAAAATAGTGTTTCCAGCTATTCTTAGAATAAAGAATTTGAAGTCAAAACTGCTACAGCCACACAGTGTCTTACCTCTGAGGTCCAGAGCGATGACACATTGACAAAGGTCAATTAGAAATGTGACAGTTATTTGATTTTTTTTTTTTAATTGCACAATGGCAGTGGCTATTCAAATATAATAAGCTGTTTAGTCAGCATCTCTATTTCTGCCAGCTTACATTTACTTACATAATCAAATGAAATTTTGATCCTACGAAGTTCTTTTGACCACATTATCAGATGCTGTAAATCAATGTTACTGAGATGTATACGACTGCCAAGATATAGATGCTTTAGAAGTAATTTGTCCAAAACATTTAAGATTTTTTTTTATTTATTTTTTAAATGCAATTTAAAAACAGCACAGTAAGCAGTATGACCTTCAATAAACTAGACTTCCTTTGCAGTATTTGGACTGTTACGGCTTTCTCACTTTTTAACAACAAAGATATTCTTTGCTTTGTCACTGTGTTCTCCTGTGACTCTGTAGGTACTTCACTTGATTTCTGGCCACTTTCTTGTTAGGAATTTCTTTGGGGTTTTTTTGTTTTTTTGTTTTTTTGTTTTTTTTTTTTTAATTTTCCAACAATCATTTTATAGGACATTCTAAATCTTGAAACAAAACCAAATTAATTAAAGCAGTTTGAACTGCTATTTTAACTGGTATATGAAGTTTGTAATAAGATACTATCTAAATTTATTATTTGGCAGAAAAATAATTGCATTTTTTGAAAGGTCTTCACTTTATATTAGATATTCATAAACTGAAAAAACTCCTAAAACTGGCAGTTCAGCATGTAAATCTCAATGTTATCCACATGTGGATTGCTGTAAAATGACGAATAAATGTGATTGAAGTACTTGCTGTAACAGCTGCATAAATCATCTGCCTTGTCTTGATTCTTGTTGCTTTACACGTTTATCACAAAGAGAAGCAAGCTTTTAATGTCATAGCAGAATCTGCAAACATAAGCAGTTCTTTACTGAGTTTTTCACACACTGTATGTATGTGAATACAATGTTCATATTTGAGGATTATAAACTGGAAATATACATGTAATACATCACTTCAGCCCTGTGAACACGAAAACTTTACAGACCTGCTGTAATCATCTCCAGCAACTGATAAACAGGGATCAAACTGGATTCCAGAAGTATGTGTGTCACAGCTTCAAATCCTTCAACCAGAAGTTTGACATATCAATGTCCTTATTATTCAGCCATCTTTCTCTCATTGTGGCAAAAGTTTTTGGTTTCTGACCTTTCCCATTGCTCTTTGAAAAAATACAGAGTTCCAAACTTTTTTTTAGATTTCATCTAAAACTTCATTTAGGTTTTGTTCTGCCTTTTTCTTAATACTTTTTCTTAATATTTTTTCTTAATACTCTTTCTTAATACTCTTTCTTAACACTCTTAAAAATAGTCCTACCTTGCAAGCACTTACATTTATGGAAAATTATCTTGCTTCTTTTTTTGTCTTGTCATAGTTTTGCTTTATTTTCATTTTTCAGAGTTAAATAGGACCAGGTTGAATTATCTGAATTTATTTTCTTCAGTTGGGATCAATTCTTCGTATTTTAATAACGAATGTGTACCAGAAAGGCCTACCCAATGGTAAACACCAGGGTGAGAAGATCTCTGGGGCCTTCTCTGGGGCCTTCACCATGGCTCTAGCTGCTATAGAGGCCTCACAAAATGACAGAACTACAGAATACTTCAGTTTGGAAAGTATCTCTCGAGGTTTTCTATTTCAGCCTCTTGCTCAAGGAGTGCTTCTAGGTTTTGATTGCCATCATGGGAAATAAGAAAAAGAAAAAAAATAAAAAGAGAAAAAAATGAAAATAATTGGAAAATGAAAATTAAAGAAAAAAGAAAAAAAGAAAAAGAAAAAGAAAAAGAAAAAGAAAAAGAAAAAGAAAAAGAAAAAGAAAAAGAAAAAGAAAAAGAAAAAGAAAAAGAAAAAGAAAAAGAAAAAGAAAAAGAAAAAGAAAAAGAAAAAGAAAAAGAAAAAGAAAAAGAAAAAGAAAAAGAAAAAGAAAAAGAAAAAGAAAAAGAAAAAGAAAAAGAAAAAGAAAAAGAAAAAGAAAAAGAAAAAGAAAAAGAAAAAGAAAAAGAAAAAGAAAGAAAAAGAAAAAGAAAAAAAAAGAAGAAAGAAGAAAAGAAAAAAGTCATTGCACCAATGAGAATTTTTTTGTTGTCTGTTGACCTGTCACTGTGCATCTAAGGGTAGAGTCTGGCCCTCTCTTCTCTCCTGTTACTTGAAGACAGCAAAATACTCTTCATTGAAATCTTCTCTTCTTAAGATTCAAATAACTCAGATCCCACAGACTGACTTTGGATGCCCCAGCCACTCCATTGACCTCTGTGGGTCTCACTTCAATACATCAGTGGCTATCTCATGTAGGAGAGTCCCAGGCTGGGCAAAGTACTCAGGTTTGTCAGGTTTGTCAGGTTTGTCAAGGCTCCTTAGAGCAGAGCAGGATCTCTTTCCAGACCTTCTGGTAGCACCCTAGTGCATGTAGCCCAGAATATAGTGGTGACCAGGGTGACCAGCAGGTCAAGGGAGGTGATTCTGCCCCTCTACTCCACTCTCATGAGACCCCACCTGGCCTACTGTTTTCATATCTGGGGTCCCCAACATCAGAAGGACATGGTGCTCTTGGAGTAAGTCCAGAGGAGGGCCACNCTGCCCAGAGGCACTGCTGTCTCGCAGCCAGCTTGGTGTTCCTGGGGCCTGGGTCCTTTTCTGCTGCTGTGATTTGACCCCAGTCTGTCCTGCTGCAGGGCTTCTCCTGTCCCGGGAGCCAGGGTCTGCTTTCATTTTTGATGAACTGCATGAGGTTCCAACCTGCCCAGACCTTCCTACATTAGCATGTGTTCAGAATCATGTCCATTTCCCAGAGTCATACATATGATTATATAGACCTAACAAATATTGGTGGAATGCAGTACGTAAGTTTATATATACTTTGTGGATGCTTCCTAACCTTGTAATTACTCCAGAAAAGAAGGATAATGAAGGGTCAGACCTGAGACCTCTCAACCTTTTCCCACTGCCAGCAGAGATCATGCTGTAAATCAACCACAGAATTGTAAACAACATACTTTGGCAGAAAGGGTGGGTTGTCACTTTAGTGACCTTTTCCCCATCTCTGTTCCATTACCTCATCTTAAATAAGACTTGTGTTCAAGTCTTGAAATAGGTATTAAACCCAAAATTTCTGATACCATCAACATATTTAAGACTGTCAGAGGTAACTCGCTTTCTACAGCCCTGCTGAAATTCATGGGAAGCAGTTTTCTCTCTGTAAAGTCCTTTTGTTAAGGACAAAGGACATCAAGCTGTGGGATATGTCCATGTGGTTCAGTACTGTACGAAAATACAGATACTATCTCTACCTGAATTCATGTATTTACATGGAATAACACAGATATGCTGAGATACTTATCTGGCTCAAATTGCAGAAGGACTACAGCTGCATCACTGTGGTATTGCACCTGCATAATTAGTTTTGTTTCTTTTTTGCGCCAGTTTCAGAAACTGTGCGGATTATTCAAGAGGCTTTCCCTAACAGATGTTTCTAAATTGTAACATTAGAGATTTCTTTTCCCTCTTTTTCTTCCTGTTTCATAAACATAGACTGTAAGTTTCTTAGAATAGAAGCTGTAACTTTTAAATGTTCTCTAAAATAGTCACTTCATTTTAGGTACTGCATAAACAATGCTACTTTTACATTAAAGATTCCCTATAGTCTAATTCTATGAGCAGGGAATGTGTGCAAAGAGCAGAATTTTAGAAAAAAAATTGCTATCATTTTGAAAAATAAGGCCCACCAGTTTTTTGAAAGAAATTTATGAGATTCTGCAGATTACTGTGGCCTGAATATTTGATAGCAAAGGTAGTAAAATCACAAAAACACATTAACTTCTTGTAAACTTTTCTCTTTGGCAACTAATACAGGAAATTTGAGGTACTGGCCAGAGCAGTCTCATTTCTTAAGCTTTTATATTTCAAGAATGATTTGGGTTCCCCCATTGCTAGCCATTGCTAGCATTATGGTACATAGACACTGTATATAGAACATTGCAGTTGCTGCCTGAGGTATGACCAGTACTTTTTGACAAACTGCAGGTCCAGAACACTGGAGTGGTGAAACTACGTGGCAGTGTTCACTACTGGATGAAAAATCTCATTTTTTCACTAAGGTAAAGTTCTGAGTATTTCCTTATTGAACATCTAATAACAGGCATTTACCAAATACGTGCTTACATGTTGATGTCCCTTAAATTTAATACCTTACTCTAATTTTGAGAATAAATTTCTGTATTTTTCATATTAATAGGAGCATAAAGAAATTCACTACTCATTCATATGTACTTTAATCTTCTTATTCAGAGAATTTAGTCCAAAGGTAAATAATGATCTTTGGTAAGTTTAAGAAACTAAGTTTCTTCTCAGAACAATTTATATCAAAATTGAGAACTTCATGCCCTGTTCCACACTTCTGAGAAAATTCTGATACTGAAAAATATCTTACCTCTCTTTATCTTATTTCAGAATTTGTAGTCAAATACTTCATTAGAATATATTTTGGTTGTATCTCTTTTTCTCAGTAAGAGAGATATTATTTATTATTATTATGAATATTACTATGAATATTATTATAAATATTAGAATTGCTATTCTTAAGGAAAGCCTAGTTATTTTTTACATGAAAAATTAAGTTTCATTCTTCTTCTGGAATGAGGGACAGTGCAAGCTATTTGGAATTTGACGAACAGTCTGAGACCCACATCTTTAAAATGATAATAATTCCTACTGAAAAGGTGTAATTTGACCCTGAAATAAATTGCCTGCCTCAAAATTAAATGTAAGCTTTTAATGCACAGATCCAATGTATTACCAGAAGTGTAGGTTTGTTATAATTAAACACTTTTGAAGGAAAATTTAATTTGGAAAAATAGTTCTACAAAGTTTAAATACAATTTATAGGAATAGGAGTTGACCAAATGTACTCCTTCTGACTAGAATGAGCACTAATACACCCATATGTTTCCTGTGCTAGCCAGCTGCCCCTTATGTTTATGCTGATTATGCATGACTGTAGTGTTTCAGAGACAGCGATTGTAGTATTACTGAGCCAAGTATTTGATGTGATATAGAGTACGATGTGTATGTACGTATGTCCCTTGGCGGTGGCTGATGGGGCTTGAAAACATTCCTATGAAGAAGAGCCTTCAGGTAACAATAAAAAAAATTCAGCATTGTTCCTCACATGAAGAAATTCATGTTTGCCTTTCTAATTCAGTAGGTAAGATATAAAGAATTATAGGTCTGAAATGAAAGCAAGCTGTACAGCCAGGCACAGGTGGCCTTTTACTTCAATATATCTATTATCACAGAAAATTATCTCCACTGGATATATTCTCTTTTTACTATTAGAACAGTCTGTACATTTATTTTATGAACAACTAATGCAAGGTCTTTGGTGAATGCATAACCATACACCTCATAATTCAAGGAAATTATATGGGAAGAAATTATCAAAAATGTCAGTCAGAAAGGGCACTTGGACGTTCAAAATGGATCTTGCACATAAGCACTTAGGCTCTGTAGAACCTCACTTTTCAGAAGAAGTAGATTTCAGGAACATCTTGTAATCCTACTGTCTAGTGTTGGTGTTACAGGCACAGTTATCAACAACACTGCTGTAACAGTTACATCAAAAGAAAGGCAAAAAGCCAATTGGATAGTGAAATCAAAATTACAGACATATTCCCAGCTCAAATTGATGTCTAATTACTTTGGTAGGAGAACAAAGTAAGCCTAGAGTGAATGTGTATATAATATATGAGTGATTAAAATATAAACAAATTTTGATAACAGATGCTGATTATCACAGGGTAAGCAAATTTCATATTGTTATGACGCTTGTAACAAATTGTCAAAGGGTGGTTGGTCTGCAGTTCAGGGGAATACAGTTTTGTAGAACAGTATGATGTATAACTGTGGTTAAGCTGAGAAAGCCATGAACACATCAAGTATTCCCTAATTCACTGTGCTTCATAGACCAGGTGCACCTTGTTTTCATTAGTTCAGAAAAAGAAAATAGCCTTTCTAAGGGAATCAGTCAAAGAAACTGTTGGGACACAAAAACCTAGGAAAGAGTCCATGAAAAGTTTCAGTTTCATTGCTGAAGAGACCAATAAAATTGAATGCTGGGAAGGACATTTATTTTCATAATATTCATTCTGTCTTCACTGTCTTAGACGAACGTTAGACTGTGAGGAGCTGGTTCTCTCTGTGTAAACACTTATATAGACTTTCAGTAACACTGATGGATTTATTTTGATGCCCTCAAAATATCCGTGATTGACTGAGGACTAATTATTTCCCCTTTAAAGGCTGAGAACTGCACACAATATGGGAAGTTGCTTAGACAGTTTCTGGTGGAGCTGTTAAGCTAAATTTTCTGAGCCCTAAGAGGGATAATTGCAAAACAATCTTTCCTTCCCAATGTTTTTAATCTATAAGGGACTATATGGTCTAGGATGAAATAATCTAAAGGATCAGCATCTTGTCCATAGGATGCTGTCAATGCTGAGATGAGCAGAAGCATTCCGGCTGGGTCTTCCTCAGAAAATCTTACTTCATGACAGACTAGGGCTTTGGAATCAGTTTTCCACCCAAATAGTCTGCTCAGTTTTGCTGAATTTGGAGAAATACTGTGTACTGTGTCCTTTTTGCCTTCCTTTTAGGACTATTGAAAATATACTGGAGGAAGGTGGGTCTATTTACTGGCATTTTTTGTTTTATTCTGGTCTTTGTATGCACAGGGTAAGAGCCTAGAGAACAGAGTAAATGGCTTTCAATAAGTGGAACATGACAAACTTTGTAGATGTGAAGAGGTTATTTTAAAACAGATAAAAAATATTGAGATTTGTAGTTATGAAGCTAGAAGAGACACTCTTTAAAGTGTACATATGTAATCTGCAGGAGTGAATGATCAGAAAGTTTAAGATTATGCACTAGTTCCATTAACACACTTTAATTCTGGAATTGAGAAAAAATATGTTTGTTTGAAGGCTTTCAACATTTACTCCTAAGTGCTTTTAGATTGCCACAATAATAACTCACACAACACAGAAAAAAGAAAAATCATCTTGTCTACCCACCTGCTGATTCAGATTTGGTTTTTGTTCTATGCTTTACTGGTTCTTTGTTCATCACTGCAGTTTTTGTCAGTACAGTATATTTTTCGATGCTGTCCCTTACTGAAGCCTTTTTTTTGCACTATCAAGTTGTAGTTGCTCTTTTTCTTGGGAAACTATTTAACAATGAAAGAATAATATTTGCTGGAACATGTTGGTGCTCTGTTTAGCCTTACTTTCAGACTACAGCAAAGCCACTTTTTTCTCATTAGTTGGCCAGAAAATTTCATTTTACTAATCAATCCTATTTTATATTTTGCAATTGCATTCTACCAAACTTTCAAGGTTCTGAAATGTTGTGGGTTTTTTTACAGCAATAAGTAACTGGGAAGAAGGGAGAGAATAAATATACTCAAATGCTTTCATGAAACAAAATTTGTTCAATAGCTGGAATTCTCAGTCCTTCTGGAAAGCTAATAGGTATGAAGATTCTGAGAGTTGCAAACTTTTATCAGAGAAAGATTTAAAAATAACCAGCAGACTGTAAATTTTATTCCTGTTATAACATTTAATTTGCTACACCTCATCTGTTCATTCACCTTGAGAGCAGTAAAATCTGCTTGCACTTAAATAAGTACCATTGCCTTTGTTCTAATTCTGATCTTTCTTTTCACATGATCTGCCATTTATTTCCTGTGATAATTACTTGGTTTTTAAAACATTGTTTCAAAAAAGCTTTCTTTAAAATATTCATAATCATGCTATTAGAACCCCCTCAATGTTTTATTTGAAATCCTGGTTTATGTGTGTTTTGCATTGTAAATTATCCAGCTCACAACTGGATTATTGCCTCGACAATAGCATGATAATACCACTGTTGCTTCATTAGAGATGCGCAAGATGCCCCCCCACCCCCACCCCCCCATTTTTATGTTCTGTACATAAAAAGTCCATGGATTGTGTAACTTCAGAAGTTTATTTTTTCTTCAGTCCATTCCTGAAAGAGATGTTCTGTTCTGGTTTTATGTTGGGTTGGGTGGGTGTGTATGTGTAATATTTTTGACATAAATATGATTTTTAAAATGGTTTTCTTTCCATTTTCAATAACAATACGATATGTGATACCTGATTATGTTAACATTTACATCACAGCATCTAAAAAATGCTGACATTAACTGCATCTGATACAATATTCTGATGAGTCAAGTAATTTTAAAAAGTGTAATTTATTTTAAAAATTCAGTACATTGAGCACAGTGCCAGAGGCTTTCCAGGACATTATGGTATTATTCTCCTGTGACAACAGCTCCAGTACCAGCATTAACATTAGAATAGGAAGATATAAAGTAGAAGAAATGTTGAGAGGTTTTGGCTAGCATCTGATCTTTTTTGTTATAAGAAATCCCAGAAGTATTGAGCAAAGAGGGGAATTTTATCATGGCTGTAGAGAATGCAAATTGATAGATTTTAAGAATGGCGTGAACTATCTAGTCATATTAATAAACAGATACATATCTAAGACAAAGAATTAAAAGTCAGAAGCAAGAACTTTGAAAATTAATCCTACCTCTTTCTTCCTTTTTGCTTTACTAAAAACAAACAAACAAACAACAACAACAACAAAACAAACTAACTAACTAACTAACTAACTAACCCCTGAAAAATAGTCCCAACCAAAGCTCATGAAAGTTATGGAAATTATGTTACCCAGAAACACAGTTTAGAATTTTGTATCTGTAACATTCATGGATCAAAATGGGTCATGCTGTTTCTGGGTTGAGAGGCAAAAACTCTACAACTAATTTAAAAATGCATTTCCTTTTCCATTTTAAAATAATACAGCTAGGATTAGATATTGACAGGCATAATAATGTGATTCAGAATTCAAGTTTCAGTTTTATCCAAGGGCACTAGTCATGGTCACATTTTTCTTGCAATGGAGTTTCTTATCTAAGTGTAAAGATGTGAGTATAATCATGCCCCTTGGAATTTCTGCATTTGATATCATCTACTAAATTTGCAGGAGAATGGATGCTAGATCACCATCTCTTCCAAATTTCTCAATTAGGAAGTAGAATCATAGAATAGAATCATAGAATCATCTAGGTTGGAAAAGACCTTTAAGATCATCAAGTCCAAGCGCTAACCTAACCTTGCCATCCCACAAGTACATTTGAAGCACCCTTAAGGTGACACAAGGGAGAATGTTCTTCCTATAACTCTGAACTTTCTGGTTTGGGCAGGTTATGGCCAAATCCTTAACATTAATATAGTTTTGCTGTTTAATCACTAGAAACATCACAGTTCATCATGTCTATGAGTACTTGGGGGCTTTTAAGTATGCAGGTTATTTGGCTGACATGTCTGCGCAATAATGAAATTTTACCAAATGTAGAACAAATCATTATGCAGAATGTTTTTCCCAATATTTTTAACATTCACATCCATACTGAGAACTTTATGTATCCTATTAATTATGTTACATTAATTATACTATAGTGAATTTGTTTTATATAAAGAAACAATTTTTAAAATAAGTTTTCCTATAATGTTTAATAAGACAAACAGAAAGGTGTTTGTGATATAAATTGCATTGCTCAAATTTTAAATTGCAGCTTTTCCACATATTTGAATAAGCTCTTTCTTTTGCAGTCACTTGTGACATTTTTCTATGATTCTGTATTCAGAAACACTCATCAGTCAGGGGTAACTGGAGCTAGATCAGGCTTTACAAACCCAAAACACACCTATAAAGCAACAACACACTTTAAGTGACCATCTCAAGTTAATTAAGACTCGAAAGGAGAGTTTGATCTGAATGTAACTAGTTGTAATATTGAATATTTATAAAAGAAATTATAAAAGAGGCTTTTAAAATTACCTAGGTGCTGCCTGATTCAGAACAAGGAAAGTGGAATACAAAACTGATTGTTAATATTCATGAGCTGAAACGTGCTTTTACCACTTAGAGAAACAATCAAGGACCTGTGAAAAGAAAGAAAACTAGGTTTTATTTAACTTTTCCTACTGGAGTTCAGGCTAAAATGACTAAGTAATGAAAGGACTTAAGCAACAGAATTCAGGAGTTAGTATTTTGATTAGAGACAATTTAAAGTGCAAAAATATTTGCTGAATACATTATACAGTTAATTTTTTGGTGTCATTCTTCAGCTAAATCAATGAACATTATTTGACCAGTTGCATAGGCAACCAAATATTGAAAAGAATATTATCTAATATGTATGATTAAATTATAGAAAAAAAAGTTTTATTAACATCTACAATATATATAATTAAGTACTTCTGAAGACAACCTCAAAATCATTGAATTGTGTAATACTTTGCTTTTTAATGCTTCTTTTTCTGGAGTTAATTCTTGATGTGAACAGTATATATAATTTTGTGCAATCCCCTTTCCAGTTAAAATTTTCCAGTTTTAAGAAACTTAATAAATTTGAAATAAGTTGTATGTCCTTTTCTGGGCTTTGGGTTGTTGTTGTCTTGTTTTGGTTTTTATTCCTTCTTCTCTTTGTCTTCTGATATTGACTCTGCATCAGTCTGGTTAAACAGTCTCTCAGAACAACTGCGGTATGTCTTGTCATTGATAGGAGCTAAAGTTCCCTGGGTTTGTTGGGAGAAGAAGCCTTTACTCAAAGCTTAGTGCAAAAATTACCCTGTCCTTCCAGCAGTCTCAAACACCTCCCAAAAGAAACTTAAAAAGTCCTGCAGAGTTTGATCATTCATACGCATATGTTCCACAATGTCTCTGAATGAGAATGAAGCAGCAAGTGCAGCTGAACTGGATTAAAACATGAACTGTCACACAAACAAAAAACATAAGAGGCTCCGGATGAAGAAATCCAAGTCCATTCTGGGCAGAAAGAGAACAACTAAGAAAGTACTGGTCTCAGTTCCGCTGTGTGGACTGTTGAATGTGTGGTGACAGACAGGCAAATATTGCACAATGATCAAATTATGGAAAAATGAGATACATTATGAACTGAAAATTTTCAATGTCCAACACTGTCTGCATGAAAGAAGTGAGTATGTGTTATCAATGACAGAACTAGACAATCAGGCTTATTCAGGAGAGAGCAGTTTGCCTTGTGTGGCATCGGTAGGTGAGGGGAGAGCAATCGATATTGTCTACCTAGTCTTCATTAAGGCATTCAACACTGTCTCCCATAACATTCTCTTAGAGAACCTGATAAAGTATGGTCTAGGTGAGCAGGGTCACCTAGCCAGGCTCTTTTCAGTAGTATCCAGTGACAGGGCAAGATGCAAGGGACACAACTGAAACACAAGAGGTTTTGCCTGAACATATGGCAAAATCTTTTTACCATGAGCGTGACTGAGGACTGGCACAGCTTGCCCAGAGAGGCTGCGGAGTCTTCCTCCTGGGAAAATCTCAAAAGCTGTCTGGACTTAGTCTTGGGCAACCAGACGCCAGGCGGCCTTGCTTGAGCAGGTAGACTTGGATAGGACTCCAGAGGTACCTTCCAACCTCCACCACCCTGTGATTCATCCGAAGTTTCAAAGTATTT
This sequence comes from Aramus guarauna, assembly GCA_013400195.1. Classification (NCBI taxonomy): domain Eukaryota; kingdom Metazoa; phylum Chordata; class Aves; order Gruiformes; family Aramidae; genus Aramus; species Aramus guarauna. The sequence continues at coordinate 30,990 of VXBL01003229.1, forward strand.
GTCTTAGACCTAGTGAATTTGCAGTTTCCAATAAGCCATTTCACTGGATAAACACCTTCCTAGCCTTAATGACAGACCAGAATAGGCTAGCACTAAAGGTCAAGCCTCCTTGGGAGGTTACATACTTCAAAGTTCTATTCCCAAAATGTTATGACTTGCTAGCACAGAATAAAGAAATGTAAGAGAGACCTCTTTAAAAGAGTGAAAAAGCTGCAAAAAGTGTGTTAGAGAGAAAATGTGACGATTAGCATGAAAGTTGAAAAGAGAGGAACAGAATTCAGAGGAGAAGCCTTTGGATGTGGTCATATAAAACAGCTCCATAGTCTGAATGCTATCTGCAATTGCAGCACCTCTAGAAATACTATAATAAGGAAATTTGTTTTGGAAACATAAAGGCACTTCCTTTTTATTAGGAAAGTGACAAGATACATTAAACAAGTTGGGCTGTAGACAGGTGTGACACAGTGGGGGGTCATTAAATGTGGCAAACCCAATATAAGACACCTGGCAGGCCTGAGAATGCCTGCTGCCTTTCTGAGACAAAAGAGGAGGAGATAGAGAACACCTAAACCAGTTTCATTGCTTAACATTTGGTCTTCAGGGTTAGATGGTAAAGAGGACATTGAAATATCTATTAGTCTTAGTCAGAACTTTTAAGTGGTTTTGTCACTACAATTGTTATTAATAATAATTAATTATTTTAATCAAATTACATATTACTATTTATTAATCTCCTGAGGAAAATCATTGTTTGAAAGTCCACAAATAGTTCTGTCAGTAGACTGTCTTACTTAACAATTTAGGAGGATGTATAAAATGGCTTGCCAAGTAGCAGCAGCTCTGTAGGTAAAAAAATGGTAGTCTTTATATTATATTATGGTTTGGGTGATTGAGTTTATTTTTAGGAGATGATTCACAGACTTAGTTTTCTGTTTTCTTTTTCCCCATCAATACATACTTAACTAC
>VXBL01003241.1:885-17365 GCA_013400195.1 Aramus guarauna
GGAATCAACCGGGCTGAAACAAGCAGCTCCACCAATAAAGCTCAGCCCCCCCCCTTCCCCGGAGCCGCTCGAGCGTGTGGTACCCGCCGCCGTGCTCTGCCTGCATCCCTGCCGTCACCCGGGGCTGGGGATGCTCCAGGAGCCGAAACGCTTCCCCCCTCCCTGGGAAAAAACCCACCGAAACGGAGTGACACCAGGGAGAGCCAGGAAATATAAAGCATGGGGTGTGGGGGGGGGAGGCACACATGGCTGCTGGACACCCCAAGCCCCCCCTCCGAGGTCCCTTCGGCCCTGCATGTCCCCCCGCCCCGCAGAGCCGTGCAGCCTCGGGGCCGTGAGACTCCCTGGGAAGCGTCTGCCTGAAATTCTGTCCCGGGCCGGGGGGAGAAATTCCTGATTTTTAGGCCCTTGGGGGGCTGAGCGGGCACCACTTGCGAGAGGGAGGAACCAGGAGCAGAAACCTGGCGTTACCCCCAGCACCCCCAAAACCGGGGGCTTTGGGGAGCCCCAAACACTAAATAAGGGGGAAGGAGAACGCGAGAAACCCAGCAAAGCCACTCAAAAGAGGACGGAGCTGCAGTTAAAGCGTTTTCCCTTTTGCCGTCACCCACCGACGTGGCCGAGAGCCGTTTTTTGGCTCTCGCGTCCCAGCCTGGCCCCCGAAAGCACAGGAGGAAACGGGTCCTGGTGCTGTCAGCCAAGGGAAGGGGGGTGCGGATGCAGGAGCTGCTTTTCCAGGAGCGAACCCCGAAGAAGGGACGACACCGCTGCCCCAATCCCCGTCCCACCGCTGGTCACCCCTCCCCGGTCCCCCCGCTTCTGCTCCACCGCTGCCCTCCAGCACCAAAACACCCCTTTTTCTCACCAGAACGCCCCTTTACAGCCACCCCGTGAGCTCACTTCCATCCCCGTTATCCCTCAGCCACCTCTTCCAACCCAAATTATCCTTCTCCACACCCGATCTTCTTTATAAAGGCCTTTATTTGACTTAATAGCAAACAAAACACTAGTTTAAATCGAGTGTACGTAGTACACTGTTTACAGCGATGAAGCGGCGACACGTTTAGACGCGACCTACCTCTCCCTCCCGCCCGCCGTTAGGCCTGGCCGGGGGTTTAACGTTGCCACGTGGTGGTTTAGTGGGTGCCGTAAGCACAGAGGTTATTCGGACAATAAAAAAACCCAAGAAGTCAAATATGGATGAAATGTTACAGAAGTGGGGGAGGGGGAATAAAACAAAGAAAAACAAAAAATCTGCAAAAATAAAGAGATTCTCTTAAAGTTATCGGTCTAAGGGAGAGTTAAGATTGTGTGTTAAACATGGAGGAATCAGCCGTTAAAATGGCTACGCAGAGTTAGGTCTGTTTTCTAAAGGATGCCTTAATGTGGTCCGTATGATACAAGCCAGCTAAGGATCTTAAACGACTCACTGTGGGTGGGGGGACAGGATGGGACAGACCTGGGGACACAGGCACATGGAGAAGGGCCAGAAAAAAAACCCCAAATTAAAGGAGAAAAAAAAAAAAAAGGTCCACAAGACAGAAAATCCTGCTTGGTGCATTGCTGTTCCCAGAACCGGGGGTCTCCGACCACGCTTCTCTCCGCCGGCACGTCTCGGGAAGGCTTCAACGCCTCCATCTTCACCTCTGCCTCGCCCTCGAGAAAAACCTACAGCACTATTTATAGACACCGTCACTCGAATTCAAGAAGGGGGGTGGAAAAAAAAAAAACAAAAAAAACAAACAAAAAAAACCCCACAAAAACCCTTCCTGGATTTGATTCCACCCGCCTGGTTCGAGGGGAAGGGGGTCAGAGAAGTAAAAAAATCTTCTCCTTTACGAGGAGCACCGCAACGGGGACGCTTTCCCCACCGTTGCCACCTCTTTGCAGAGGGGAAACACGAGGCAGAGGGGGCTGCCCGAGCCCCCGGCGGGGTCTGCCCAAACCTCCCTGCGCCGGCTCATCCCACCACCCCCCCCTTCAAAGGGGTCGCGTTTGAAATAAAGATTTCACAAGTATAAAATCAAGTCAAATCACTCAAAAGACTCTGAATTTAGGACTAAAGAGGCGATTCCGATGGAGACGCGATTCGCTCGGAGATGCTAGTTTAAAGTTTCAGGAAAAAGACAGCACTCGTTGCAGTGATACCACAGGGTGGGTTCCCTCCCCTATATTTCCTGCTACTTTCTTTTTTGTTGTCGTTGTTTGAATTATAATACAATGTACATCTGTAGTAACGACACGCCGGCCAGAGCCCCCGAGCAAGCCCCCGAGCGTCAGAAAGTCCATCGGTCGTGTAGTTGGCTTTCACTGCTAAAGCTGTTACTCGCTGACGCCTCGGGATTTTGCGTTTGCCGAGTCGAATCTTCCCCTTTCAAGCTCTTCCTGCAAACAGGACACGTGTCGTGCTGCAAGAGAAACGCGGAGGTTTCAGGGCTCGGCTCGGAGCCGCGGCATCTCCCCCAGAGCCACGGTCGCAGGCTCTTACCAGCTCTAACCACGGCACGATGCAGTTGCTGTGGAAGAAGTGATTGCACGGTAACTGCCGGACTTGCTCCGCTACTGTGTAGTCCTCTTTGCAGACAGGACACTCCAAACCCGTATCTGGAAGAGAGACCCGAGCTCCGTCAATCCAAAGAGGCGAGACCGAGCATTACAACATGGAAATTCAGACGCTTCTCGCCTTCCCAGACAAGACGTGGGTTTATAAAAAGCAGCGGATAAAAATATCTGTCGTGGAAACGGCTTTTCTAATCAAACAGTTTGTCTTAATGGAGCATTTTTAGTTGCCAGTAATAGAGCAGCACGGAGGGAACAGGATCCTCTGAGCTGCCTTCGGCAAACACGGGGAGAAAAACCCCCGGGACGAGCTAATTGCAAAACCGTAAGCGTTATGAGAAAGCCAGAGGCCTGCGCTGCCAGCGAGAACCCGCCAGTTTTAGGTGACGTTCCCAGCAGAAATACGGCCAGAGCCTCGTCTACGGGCCCTGCCCTGAGCCAGTTTCACAGGGAAGAGACAAATGACATCGGACCCTGGCGATTGATGTCACCTACCGACTTGTTCCTGAGTTACTGTCACTGTCGGGAGAGAGGAGATCTTCTCTTTGTCGGCGGGAGGTGGTCCCGTGTTTTCCAGCTGTCCCAAGAGCTGCGGAGAAGAAAACACGCTGCGCTCAGGAGCGGGGACGCGGCAGAGCATCGTCGCACAAACACGGAGAGCGCTACGCGGTCAAACCTTACTTCCACGCCTCCAATCTCGCTTCTAACATCATCACCCTCCTGATATTTTCTTTTCCACGGACAGTCGGGGACCAAAGGGTCCCGGTGGGACGGGAGACGTCGCCACCGACGCGGGAAAAGGGCGCTGAGCTACTCCTGGAGGATTTTTGAACCGAAAGGGAGTCAGTAGAGAGGTTTTGGGAAGGGGAAGAACCTCGTACTGCGGAAACAAGGGAGATGGGAGGAAAGAGGCGACCTCCCGGGGCGACAGAGAAGCCGCTTTAGTCGAGTGCCGCCACCAAACCGAAGCCCACGCTCCCCTGGGTCCACATCTCCTGCGTGGGGTCTCTGACGCTTAACACGGGCCGAGTCTGAGCCGCAGCGATGGTGCTGACAGCCCTTCTTTCCTGGCGTTACAGTTTCATGACTCATAGGAATTTTATACCGTTCAGACCCAGATTCACCCGACAATCAGCACAAACGGGTTCAAGAACGGTCAGGAAGCGTCTGCAGGAGCCTCATTTAACTCTGGAGGCCACAGCAAGATGCCCGGGATGACAGGAAACCCCGGGATGGGCAGGGCCGCTGCCGGAGAGCCGAGCGGAGCCGCGTACCCAGCCCCAATCCGAACTGCGGCACCAACCCCGCCGCACCGCGCTTGCCGGGGCTCGTTCTGCTCCGGCGGGTGCGGGGCAGGAGGAGGAAGGTGCTGTCTGCGAGCGGCCGCGTGGGCTGCAGACTCATTTTAGGAAGCGGTGAGTAAGGCGGGTGAGACGGGCGTGTGATCGCAGCCCGGGAAGCCGGGGGCTACTTATGAATGGCAGCAGATGGCTTCGCCAGGCGCTTTCGGGAGGCGTCAGCACGACAACAGCAGCCAAATTAGCTCTTGGTAAAGAATTCGTCTGCTCTTTCCCACCCCAGTGATGCCAACACCCTGGAAGACTCTGGCTGGAGGCTGGACGCCCCCGATCCTCAAAGGAGCCAGACAATGCTTCCAGGAACGGGAGAGGACTCGGCTCATCCCTCCGCAAACCACAGGGGAAATGGCTGAGCACTGAAAATCGCTGAATTTGGTGAGAGATTTGAATCTTTGGCCTCTGCTGAGCCGGTTGCAAGGCGCCTGCAGCCTTGTACCACACGTGCGTTGATAAAGAGGCGAACCAAGATACGGTATTCCCACAGGACCGAGGTCTGAGCCGCTGCTCCTAGGCCCCAGGAGCTCCTAGGGCACAAGCAGCCGCCAAGCTAGACACCGACGGTCTCTTCCCAGCCCTCGTCCCAAACCCAAGGGCTCGTCTCCGGCCAGAGAGCAGCACAAAAATTTACAGGCACAGATCAAAGCCCAGCTTGGGCCTTCCTCCAGCCAGGCACATTACGAGGGTCTTACCTGGGTGACAATAGCATCGAGGCCGCTCTGTCCCCAGGCGTAGTCCCCAGGATTCGAGTGCAGCATCCCACTCCTGCGGACGGGAGCGGAGAGTCAAGGAAATCATTTCACTCACCCTAAACCAGCCCCCGAGGTCTGCACGATCAATACCGGGGAGATGGAGCTGCACCAAACCACGGCTGTTTACCGGCGTTGGACAGCCGTGATCAAAGCCACGGTCTAAACCACACTTGCTACTCACCAGGAAAAAGGGTGTTGTGAGCCAGGAACCGCTGAGTTTGCAAAAAACCCCGCAAAGATCTGCTGTATTATTCTAAAGAGGGAGGAATCGAAAGAGGGGAAGAAGAAAAAAAAAAAAGAACAAGTTGAGCAAACAAATAAATGGCAGCAGCAACGGTTTAGCAAGCATGGGCAGCGAAACACGAAATACTGCTCTGATCGATCGCAGCCATGTCGTTGCAAGACTCACGCCTAGGTAAATCCCTCTGCAGAAGGGCGAGCCCCGAGACAAGAGGCGCAAGCACGAAGGAACAAGGGATGCTAACTCATCGGAGTGTGGGAGGCCTGGGAGAGGAAGCGACTGAGTTTCCCAAGCGCTGACTCGTTTCCCTGTGCTGGGGGTTTGGCACCGTTACAGGCAAAACCCACCTTTCCCACCACGCAGCTTCAGTTTGTGCCGAGGGGGAACAAAGGGTAGAGCATCTGATGTGAAAACCTGCGTTTTCTGGGTCCGAGGGTCACCTACCGTAAGTGCCCGGACCCCATTTTCGTCAGGTTTCTCCTCGAGATCCCACATTTTACCCACTGAGGTAGAGGGAGACACTTCCAGGGGGTAATTTAGGCGCTTACCCTTCGATAGCAGGAGACCTGTCGGGGCGGGAGCTGCCCCGGGATCTGTACCTCCGCGTCATGGGCAATCGGGGGGGTCGGCTTGGTCCCCAGAGGTCGGCGTGGGCTTGGTGGCCCCTCTCGTTGTCCCTGCTGTCTTGATCCAGTGAGCTGCTACTCAGAAAGGGTCTGAAGTCAGGAAAGAACATTGTGTGGTCCAAATGGTCCCAAAGCTGGCGGGGAGAAAAGGGGAGACACAAACCACGCGCGGCTCCGTCACTAATCCCGGTGACTCTCCTGCCAAGGCGGAGGCAGGGAAGTCCACCTTGAGAGAAGCAATTGAGCAAATTCATATGGTTACCATGGCTCCCAGGGAAAAAAAAGAAAAAAAAAAAAAGTCTGGCAAACATGCTTAATTATAGCCCAAACTAATCAGATGTACCACCCCCGGCAAGACCAACACGTCGGCTCTTTCCTGCAATGNCATGGCTCCAAGGAAAAAAAAAAAAAAAAAAAAAAAGTCTGGCAAACATGCTTAATTATAGCCCAAACTAATCAGATGTACCACCCCCGGCAAGACCAACACGTCGGCTCTTTCCTGCAATGTACAGATCCCAACATATATTTTGTTAAGCCACCCCGGGGCACTGCGAGGGTTGAAGAAATTGGGGGGATGCACAAAAACAGCTGGGAACCCGGAGCAAGGCATCCCCCATCCCGAGCCACAGCTTGGAGCCGAGAGCCGCCTCGGCCACCCTCACCTGCAAAACCCAGTTGGTTTTATTCCTTCTGTGATTCAGATTGCCCACGGATTAAAGTAACAGCTGAGGAGGGCACCAAAGATTTATGGAAAAAATAATTGAGAGAGGACAACGAAACGAGGAGCATCAGACCAAAAAAACCCTCCACGTGCCGGGGGGGGAGCAAACTGCTGCTCCCGCTCGATACACCCGGGCCAGGCTCCACACTGGAAAAGGGATATGGGAAGGAGCAGCGCCCTCGGATTTACTGCGGGAATTAAATGCTACGGAGCGTAACACGAGGGCTGTTCTTTGCTCATTTGTACTAGACCCTCATCATGCGTTATGACACGATCAGAGCGGCTTAATTTCCATTTCACACCAAATTAGCTCACTTTACAAGTCTCTGACGTTGCCCGGTTCAATCCGGTATTGGAGGAAAGGGAGACGTAAAGTTTATGACCTGTTCTCTGAATTAACGCCCCGCAGACGAGAGCTTTGCTTGTTCTCCTGCTGGTTACGATCAAGACAGAGCTCTGCCTGCCTGCAGCCACGCTGCTGGGAGAAGACTTTCATTTATTATTAATCCTAAAAGCCATTTAAATTTACATAGCGCCTTTCACGCAGAGGCATCCCAAAGGTCTTTGTAAACCGACACGCGGGCTATACGACCAGATCACTTTATCTCGCTCAAACACGGGCTTTTCTGGGAAACGGGAGCCGGGGAGGAGCGATATAAAGGCAACAGTTTTGTTCAGGAGACAAATGGATCCAGCTGAAGAGGAGGAGAGGCAAACCAGCCCCGCGCGGGGAACGTGGAAGCAAGCAGGAGGGATCCAGATTCAAAACGCAAAGCCGCAGAGGAATTTCAGTTATTTGGTGACCCTGTTTCGCCTTGCTGCGGCACGTGAAGGAGGGCTCAGCGACAACACGGACCCCCGAATCTACCCAGGGGTGACCCTGGCTGAGGAGCTGTGACTCAGGACACGGAGGAGTTCTCCGAGAAACACTTAGAACTTCCTCGATAACTGAGTAAATGAATAACCTGATCGCCGAGCAAGGCCTGCTGGCAGAGGAGACGCATAGAAATGTTATGCCCATCCGTTTTACGCAGCTCAAGCGAAGTCCTGAAGGGAAACAGAGCCTGCCATCCGAGTCCAAAGCCGCCCTGCCTTCCCCGGGGCCTGGCAGAGGAGCTGCCACCGCAGCCACCAGCCCAGGGCGACTCCAGCCCCTGCTCCGAGGTCCACGCAACTGGATTACAAGATGGGGACTTTATTACAAGTTTGGATTTTTAGACGGTCGCAGTTTTGGTAAAACTGAGAGCAGAAATGAGTGGGGAGGAAAAGGCAGTCGGGGCAACACCCTCCCCGGCTGGCTGAGCATCACTGACACACGTCCCAGCACCAAGGGGCAGGGTGTCGTTCCAGCTCCCGTCTTTTCCTGCCCTGCCCAGTGAGCAAGCCTCTGGCAGGTCTCAACCCCGGCAATGTCAACAGTCTCCTCAAAATTTGCCAAGTTCCTGAAAACTCTTTGGAAGATCGGCTGTCCTTTTTACAAGGCAGTAAGTGAAGGCGCCTTGACATACTGCAGCCGGAGACGAGACTGAAGACCTGCTCACGGCTACAGTTTTAAAGAAATAAAAACCAAAATAATAGAGTAAAACTCACCTCTGCAAACTGTGTGGACGGGCTGTCGTCTATGCCGCTGCCATCTAGAAAACTGAAGAGAAACAGGTGAGTGAGAGCAGGTCACCCCTGCAGAAATCAGAGCAAGACAGTCCCCGCGCGGTCTGAGAACGGGACGAGCAAACACAGCCTGCCTGCGCGAGCACAGCGGAATAATTCCTAGGGACGGAAAAGGATTATTAAAGCGAAAAGGCCGGCTGATGTGCCAGCATACAGCGCACAACCTGACCGGGGAAGAAACCTGCTTGCTAATTACCTGCGCTCTGGAAGAGCCTCCCAAGAGGAGGCGTTTAAGATGGAGCATCGTCATTCTGCGATCGGGATCGTGGGCTGCGTGCCCCCAAGTGCTCCAGCCTTGCCTTACGTGACAGCTATACACTTATATTTAAGAAGAGGACGTAGTGTCGCCTCTTCCCTGCAAAACCCGGCCCCCAATTCCTGTCTCAGATAGCAACCGCTCACGTAATCACTGCTGCCCTTTCGTCTTGCCTACCCCCAACCCAAATAAAGCCGTTTTCCCAGCAATTAATCAAGACCGAATATACTAAGTGCTGAACAGGCTTTGTTTTGGATCCCAAATTTGCCAGCAGTGTGTTCTGCTGGGTGACTCATGACCAAATCGGTGATCCTAGAGAGAAAATGTATTTCTTGGTCTGAGCTGTGAGATTGGAGAGGCGATCAGGAGACTGAGCTGGGGCCGACAGAGGGAAAAAGAAAGGTACTGTGAGTCACTGAGATTCAAGCTTGATTCCTAAAAAAAAAAAATATAAATAAATACACTTTTGGCTCTAACAGACCGAAGAAACAGGCGTCAAAAACCTGTAAGTGATTTTGTTCACGGGACTTTGTACAGTTTTAATTCAAAACTCCCAGCTTCTTGGAAGTCTTCCCCAAACCCCTCCTGAGACTGACGGCCACCTGTATTTTCAGTCTCATCCAGTATTACGGCCAAATTCACACCAATATCTAAGCTTTTTCTTTGCATTCCTCATTTTATCCTTGTTGTCCGCAGTTTTCAGAGCCTTTACGCCAGGTATCTCATAAACAAGCGGTGCCTCGATGTGTCCGTTACCTGGAATCATCTGTGACTTCTTCAATAAAGCCAGATTCACATCTCGGGCAAGTGTACTCCTGTGAAAGACAGAGAAAAGGGGTTTTAGCCACCAAGCACTTTGCTTGCCATTTCAGGGAAAAGACATAGCTCAAATAATTAACACGCCAGGAACCTAACATGGATTCCTGAGCTCCACTTCCCTGTAAAGGCACTCTGGCAGACCAGAGTTTCGGTTTCATGTGGAGCATTTCAAATTTCAGATTTTATTAACCTCAAGTGACCACTGCAGAACAGAAAAACGCTCTTATCAAGATCACACAAGGTTAGTGGTGGTCCAAAGAAAAATAAAATTAAAAACCCAACACACCTACAGCCTCAAGCCTGTCCAGATAATGACATTTAGGAAAAAAGCTATTTACAAGCCTGACACAAAGCACCAGGAGCTCTGCTGACCGGCCTCGGACAAGCCGGCTCCCAGCCTCAGTGACGGAAGATAAGTCACTGCAATTAAACCGGTGTCGGAAAGCCGACGAGCTGCTGGTAACGTGGCTCCGACACGGGGCTGGATTTCCTGCCGCTCGCACTGCGGGGAAGACGGCTCTTACAGAGACGCTCTGCAATTATCAGAGTTAGAGCATAAATATTTTTTTACTCTTTTTTTTTTTTTTTTCCCTGAGCAATTTTCATCAACGGGGACTCCATAAGCAAGCCAGGCTCGCCGGCTTATTGATCACCCATACCAAAAAATCCCAATCCAAAAGGCTCAAACATGAACCTTTCCCACTGCCGGCTCCTTCCAAGCCTGCCCCACCAGCCGAGGTGGAGCAGGATGGATTTACTCCGCTGCTGCAAAGATTTTAAGGGTGGGAGAGAGGGAATGGGGGAATTCAGAGGCTTCCCTGCTCTGGGATATGCTGCTAGGGCCATCAAAGCGGAGGCAGCTGGAGCTTGTAGGACCAGTGGGGATGATTTCTTTAGGGAAAAGCTTCTCTCTTCTCGTTGTGAGAGTCTTCATTTTGTCCCAGAGCTGTGGATCGGCTTCAATTTAGGGCAAAACACTGCCAAATCCAAAAAGCACCCCCAGATCCTCCCTGCTCCCCAGCCCGTCCCGCAGCAGGAGACGGGGCGCTCTCAAACCCCACGTTCCGGGCAGCGATTTTCCAACCCATAATTTGTGAGGTCTCTATCCAAAAATAAAACGTCCTGATAAGAGTCTTCCTTTCTTTACTCATGCTTCCCAGACCGCAGATAAAAACCCTGCCAGCGTCCCGTGAGCCGCAGCCTCGAGCCCTCGGTATCAAATCCTGCTCCCTAGACCTGGAGAGCGACAAAGAAGAGGAAAGAAAAGACAAAACACCCACATCGGTTTGCTCCACACAGCCCAGCCGAGCTCGAGGACCGATCAAATTCCCGGAGCAGCGTTACCAAAGCTGCGTTACCAAAGCTGGGGCGCAGGCGAGACATCCCCCGGCCCTGTAATACAAAGCCTTTGAGGAGGCCGCTCCAAATTCACCCACGTCTTTTTGCTTTCATCAAGCGAGCTTCGGCTTCCCGTCCCCTCTCACCGCTCCGTATCATTTCCCCCCGAATCCGTATTTCCCTGGCAATAGCACGTAAGCCCTCTAGACACTTCAGTTAATCTAATTTTGCCTTTTTTTTCCCCTTTTGAAGCAAAGCATTAGCTGCCAATATTTACCAGGTGCCGTGCTTACGGCTGGAGACAGAGAAGAGTGCAGCGGGGGGCTGCCCGCAGCACCATCGCTCCCAAAAACGTTCGTGACACCCCGGCACAGGTTTTCAAAAGCCCATTTAGGCAGCCGAACATGTGGTCTATTTTCAAAAGAGCTCCAGTCTTGAGTATAATGGGAACTGATGGGTGATGAGCTCTTAGAAAAGGGAAAAAAAAAAAAAAAAAGAATCTGTCTGGGGCTTTCGGCTTTGCATCCGTGAATTGCAAGGCTAACGAGAATAGACGCGTGCATTTGAAAGAGGAACGTGCGTCGGTCGGTTCTGCGTAGGAGCAAATTGCGGGGCTGAATGCCACCGCAGAGAGCAAGTCCGGCCGGGAAGGTGGGGGGGACCACATGGATCCACCTCTGAACCGAAATTATAATATAGGGGAAAAAAAAGGAGCTCATTTTTTGGGGAGAAAGGCTCTGCAAAACACGGAGTACTGTCAGGTGTTCCTCCTCAGAGACATTGGGTCTGAGCCGCAAACTAGAAGCGAGGAGCAATGAATGCTTGGCATTTCTTAAAAGTAATGAATACATATCGCATCTAAAGCTAGGCACTAAAATACCGGGGTCAAAAAGCTCATTTCATACCACGCCATCTCATTTTATACTATACCACCAGGCTTCAGAGCGATACTGGACCAGAAGGACCTTCTGCACTGCCTAAAAATCTTTCACTTAATTCATTTCCAGCATTTTCCCGGTCAAAACGACCACATTAGAAAGATTTTCTTCTTCTCCCCCCCTCCTAAATTTAGCAGCAGGCTGTGCCATGGGGGACGCTGCAGGTCCGATGCGTTTCTGGAAGCTTTGGAATGTTTCTTTTTATGTTATAATCTGTATGGAAATTACCAGCATCTTGCCCAGAAGCTCGAATGTATAGTCAGAGCATGAAAAAAGAGATAAAAATGGCATTTGGGATAAATAGCAACAGGGAGGGGGGAGAGAGAGAGAGAAGGGAAACCAGAACAGATGACGGGAGGCGGGTGGGATACTGCAGAGCCACGGCACGCACGGAGCGGCACGAGCCCTTCGTCTTACCTCACCGCTTTCTGCGAGAGGTTTAGGGATTTATCGGACAGCCCCGGCTCTCTGCCGGAGTCTCCTGCCTGCACAGAGGGAATTTGTTGGGTGCCCCACGTCCCAAGAACCGCCACCGTGACCGTTTCGGTGAGCACAGGGACCTCGGTCCTCAGGCAGGATCCAAGCACAGGAGCCCTCACTGCCCGCGGCTTTGCCGGACAGGCGCCCAGCGTGCTCTGCTCACAAGAGACGCGCGCTCGTTAGCCAGAGAAAAGCAGCCAGATCATTTCCTAAGCAGCCGGAACCGGGTGGCAACGTACACGTCCAGCCTAAGTGTGTCTGTCAGGAGCGAGGTCGCTAGGCTTGATCCTACATCGGGGCAGAAAGGATGGACTAGAAGGTTTTTTCAGCCTCTGGGTCGCGTGTCCCAACTCTTGCTCCATCCAGCAGTTGTGCACGCTTCCACTTGGGTCGTTTGTCCTCCTCTCGACGGCCGTGAGCTCGTCCCACAGCTCTAACCCCTGACGTAACTTAACCACCTTCCCCAGGCAGGATAACTCAGCTCCACCACCCCGGGGTTGGGTTGACTCATTAAATATCCCTCCACAGCTGCAACGGTATTTACTCCTCCTCTTTAAATACTGCGCAACGTCACTCTGCACCGTCCAAAGCGGCTTCACCCAATGTCAGCTGCTCCTTGCATTAAATAAACTACATGGCTTATATCTGTAAAGATATAAACGGGTAAGGAGACCCTAAATCAACGCTTCAGAGCCACAGGATCGAGCTGCAGCTCACAGAAAGGCTGAGCCTCACACACCTTAACCCTCAGGTAGGAAAAGTTGGCTCTTGCATTCTCACGTGAAGAAGCAGCACAAAAAAACCCTCTGTGGCATCTCTTCCCCCGACGAGATGCTGGAGCACCTGCTGATCCCAATCTCTCCCGTCGCGCTGGCATGGGAGCTGGGACCGTGTCTCACCCTCAGAGCTCAACAGCATCTCCCCGGGTCTCCGCTCCTTGAGGCGGCTTCTCACCTCGACACGTGCTGTCGATTGTTAAACCTTCCTGTGACTCCTGAACCCAGGTACAGTCTCCAGCTGAGGAGACGCTGCAGCATGGGGAGGTCTAGAAGCAAGTCTGCTCGGTGAGCCATCGTTTTCCACCACCTTGTCCCTAGTCCCTCTCAGAAAGAAGATCCAGGTCTCAAATGACACAAGACAGCTAATTTTATGCTAATTTTATGGTTCCTTAAAACCATTTTGCCAAGAGAAGACGAAGCAGTTGCGACGCAGACAGCAGCTGACATCCAACGCTCTGGGCCAACTTCCCTCGTACCTGCTCACTCCTGTACAAAGCCACGCGTCGTCTCCTCTGCCCCAGGACCTGACCTCACAACTTGCTGCCGCCTCTTCCTCCCCCCCGAGCAAGGACAGGGCCCTCGGCGAGACGCAGACGCACCCTTCGCTACAAATACCAACCCCGTTGTCACCAGCGTCACAGACAGGCACTACTGTATCCTAACCTCGACTCCGTTTCGGCATCGCAGTCGGCACTGCAGGAGCCGTGTCGCCACGAGAGCCGAAATCCCCGCTCAGCTTTGCCCCCACCCCCCCAGCTATGTGTTCTCTCTCTCTCTCTCGGGTTTTCCCACCTGCAGACAGGACAATCGCCCGCCACACAAGGAAAATTGAAATACCCGATGGGGGATATCGTTAAGCGTCAGCCCGTTTCTCAGTACTAAACCAGTGCTGCAATCCGGCTGCCCGGGCAGCCATCAACCCAACACAAGCCCATCGAAGCCCCGACGCGAGCCTGAAGCCAAGACCCAAACTCTCAGGAACACTGTGGGCTCCTGCGGACACAGAGGCAAGCCCCCAAGTGCCCCGAAATTGCCAGAGGTGACGTGTCGGGGTGCTGCCCCTGCTCAGGGCACCCGCGCGTCGGCGTGTATGGGCAGGGAGCGGAGCCCGTACCACCTCTGCCTGCTCTCAGGGAGGCACGAGCTTACTGCTGAAGAGAGAAGAGGCTGCAGCTCCGCCGAAGACGACTGCCGCAGCTAAAACCGATCTGCTGGGAGCCCTCGCCGGATCCCGCCAGCGGCAACGAACGCCACAGCGGTTGCGTGCTCATTTTGGAAGGAGGCGGTGGTCCCACGCCTCTAAGTCTTGCCCGATGAGCAGCAGATTGTCTTGCTCAGAGGGGATCAGGAGGAAGAACAACGTCCTGGACAGACAAACAATCTGCAGCCAGGGTTTTAGTTTAGGTTGCCATTATCCTGGTGAGAGCAGTTTTTAAAAAAAAGCCCAAAACCAAACAGTGTGCTCAGCATTTGTTTTGTTTTTGCAAAGACAGAGAGACATTACTTGTCTGGGGTGAGAGGAAAAGAGTTTGGGGGTGCGGGACAGTGTCCCGGTCCCGGCAAACAGGTCCGGCTTCTCCCAATGCATTGCTTTCAGTTTTGCAGATCCTCCCCCACGGTGATGGGAACGGCTCTGCCGGAGGTAAACTGAGGCACGGAGAGAAGTCAGTGCAGCCCCGAGGCCACGTGTCCCCCCCCAGCCAGGAGGTTCAGGTGACACCCCTACACCAAGTGCCCCAAATCGCGGAGACAGCACCAAGCCAACGTGGCTGGTCAGACCACGCTCCACAAAGCACGTCTCAGCGGCGAGTAAAGATTGCAAAAGCCTCGAGCCGACTGGACGTAAGAGTATAAAGAAGTCCTGGCAACGTTTTCCTTCAAAGGGATGATGCGAAGGAACAGGTTTGGGGACGGCAGACGGTAAGCAGCGTCCCCAGCAAGTCCCGGGGAACCTGTCCGTCCCTGCCCCAGGGCCAGGACAGAAGACAACCAGAGATCTCAAAAGAGAAAAAAAAAAAAATCCTCATTCCCATGGCAGGCACAAGCTCCAAACAGATGTTTTAATACCCAGACTGTAACAACCTGCGATTCTAGACCCACCAAAAGCTCTACAACGCTCATCCCTATCGAAATCCAGCCATTTCCGGAGGGAAACGAGAGCGGAGCCCAGCGGGAGAGGCAAAACAACAACCTCCACCGAGGCCTCAACCCCGAGCTAGGTTTCTGGGTGCTCTTGAAATAGAAACTGGAGCAAGACACGCCGGGAGAGCTGGGCAAGCCATCCTCCAGGCAGAGGATGCGGCGACCTCTTTAATGCCCACGCAAAGCAGAAGGGACTTCGCTCCGCCTGGGCTCCCGATTTAGAATCGAAGGAAACTGCTCGCGGCAAGTTGGATCCAAGCAAAGTTAAAACCAGGGGAAGTTTGATGTAAAGGCGTTTTTTCGCGGAGCAGACCTGGGGTTTTACGTCCAGGTTGAGCGAGAAAGGTTACCGAGGCACTAGGAAAGCTTGAGGCTTGGGGACGGACAGGGCTTGAGCAGGTTTTGGGCAGTATTTCTTTTAACAAAGTAGATTTTGAAAAACGGGAGGGTAAAGCGTGGAAGTCGGCAATAGGTGGAAGCGGTGTAAAAAGAGAGCGGAGCAAAGTTTGGGAGACAGGAGGGAAGAGAAGCACCCAAAGGTGATGCTACCGGCTCCACAGAAGAGGAGTTGGGACGGGTTTGAATGCAGATATCTGACTTCCATCCCGTCAGACGGGGATAAGCCTTGGGGGGCCGCAGAAGCCCCCGCTGGAGGCCGTGCAGGGGCTGAGTACAAGTGTTTTCAGAGCCTGTGTGCCCCCCTCTTGCTGCCAAGGGGCGATGTTGCTCCGTTTGCCCGGATTTTACAGAGATCAGGGAAGGGGGCTCGGTGCCCGAGGGGTCTGCGCATGGCCTTGCTCCTGCCTTGGCGACAGAGACGGACGGGGAGGGCTCCAACACCTTTGGATAGCAAAGGAGCAGAGAAAACTCCCAACTCACAGCTCAGAAATGAACTTTCTGGGTTAACGAAGCTGGTAACACCCTGCCTGCAGAGCCCGGGGTGCCCGTGGGCGACAGGCGATGTGGTCCCTGACCTGCAGCAAAGCAAGGACAGCTCGTGAATCAGACGTAGATACAGCCCGCGGATGACGGCTGCCGCCGACGTCTCCCCTCCGTCCCACACTGTTCAGCCAGGGAAGGACGCAGGCAGCCGGATGAAGGTGTCTGCTCGGTTCACCTCCTCCTCCTCCTCCTCCTGCCCCACACGCCAGCCCTGCCCGCACCCCCCCAGCCTCAGCAGTCACGGGCCAAACCTTCCATCCTCAAAACCCCCAAAACCAGGGCTGGGGGTGGGGGGGGAAGATATTGGGGTCACACCAGCCCAGACCCACTTGGAGCTGCTGCTTCACCTCCCTGCTCACCCTTTTGGGGTTGGGCTCCCCAGATTTGGGGGAGCTCAAGCTGCCCTCTCCCAGAGGGGACAGCAGCAATGAAGAACCCCCTCACCTGCTCGGTTAGGGGGTGAGAGCTGGGGGATCACCCCTGCGAGGGGGTCGCACGCAGCCCCCCAGCTGCTCTCTGCAGTGTTCTGCAGGGATGTCCCTGCTTCCCAAAAGAGAGGACTCGTCCTCTCCAACAGCCCTACAGATCTCGGGGTGNACAGCCGTACCGATCTCGGGGTGTGGGTCAACTTGTCCCCAGAGTTTTTGGGGGGTGGGGGGGTGGCACTGCACCCCAACTGTAGTGTTCGGGGGGGTCCCTTGCCCCCCCCCCCAAGGCTCAGGATTTGAGAACTCATCCCTTTCTACAGGGCCTGGGGGGGTCACCCTGACCCCCGTGGGATTTTGGGGGTCACCCTGCGGGTTCAGGAAAGTCTGGGGGTATCCCTCAGCCTCCCAGGCTCTGCAGGGGCAGCCCCCCAGGATG
>VXBL01003267.1:0-12592 GCA_013400195.1 Aramus guarauna
AAGAGCTCGCTGGCGCAGAGCTTGGCCTGCAGCAGGGCCCGGCGCTGCGGTGTCAGCTGCTCCCGGTACTTCTTGCACTGCCGAGGGAGGGGGCGATTCGGTGCCGCCAAAGACCCCTGGCAGGGGCTGGCGCAGAGGGATGCGGGGTCCCAGTCGGAGCCCCCCCCACACCTCCCCGGTCCCCTGCTCCCACCTTCCAGTGGTAGAAGATGCTCCGCAGCTCCTGGTTGGCTTCAGCCAGGAACTTGTATGGCGCGGGGGGCCAGGTCCGGTCCAGCACCGCCAGCGGCGGGAGGGTCCTCCCCAGCCCCACCAGGAACTTCTGCACCTGGGGGTGGCAATGCAGCGGGGGGTCGGGAGGGTCCTCGCTCCAGCCCCGGGGGCAGGGGGGCTGGGGAGGTGCTGTGCCCCTGTTCTCCCCATCTCCACTTACCAGCCGCCGGTAGATGAAGTTGGCCAAGCAGGCGCTGGCCGCGGAGCGGAAATACCTCCTGTACGCCCTGCGGACCTGCCGGAGACGGCCGTCAGCGGCGGCAGCGATGGGGATGCGGGACCTCACCCCCCTCCCGCTGCCAACCCCCATAGGATGTGGGTGTCCCTCCCCCCGCCCCTGTTTGGCCCCAGTAGAGAGGACAGCTGCTGCAGCCCGACAGGGTGGGCAGGAGCCGGGGGGGGGCAGACAGACAGACACAGCGGTGCGGACAGCAGGACAGGCAGCGGGCAGGGCGCGCGGCCCCGCAGCGGGGCTGGCCCCGTTACCTGGTACCCTCTCCAGTAAGCAGCAATGGTGGTGGCGGCCGCGTGACGGTGACTCTGGCACTTCAGCTCCCGGAGGAGCCGGCGAGACTGCGGGGGGTGAGAGCCCAGGGAGCCCGAGGCGGGGAGACACCGACACAGATAGGGAGCGAGAGGGAGAGAGGCAGGAGAGAGGCAGGAAAGACAGACGGAAGACGGAGAGAGGAGATCAATCTGGTCCCACCATGGGGCACGTGGAGCCCTCAGCCCCTCCCTGCTTCATCCCCCCCCCACCCTGCTGCCCACGCTGGGAGACCTGTCGTCCCCGGCCAGCGGCCCTGGGGTGCCCAGCCCTCACCTTCCAGCCTCGTGCGTACGCCTGGATGACCAGCACTGACCGCTTCATCTGCTTGTACTTGTTCTTTTGCTGCAGAGGGGAGAGGCGGGGTGAGGCGAGGGCTTTGGGAGAGCCGGGGACCCCTGCCCAGGGAGTGAGGGATGGGCAAGGGAAGTGTGGCCGGGACCCCCCCTCCTCACCATGTGGCCCCGGAACCAGGCAGAGATGATGATCTGGCTCTTGCGCATCAGCTGGTACTGGGTCCGGCACCGCCAGCCCCGAAACGTCTTCTGGATCAAGGTGGCGAGCTGGACCACGCGCTCCTGGCGCGACCTCTCCAGGTCGAAGAGCTGGAGACAGCCATGGCGAGCGCTGGGGCACCGAGCGGGGGACAGGGACCCCAGCTGGGAGCCGCTTCTAGGGGCCACGGCATCACGCGGGAGCCCCCGGGACAGGCTTGGGGCTACCAGCGGGGACCTGCTTTGGGTCAGGCCATGCCCCCCCCCAGCAGTGCGACCGCCCCGTAGCAGGGTCCCCCCCACTCCCCCATCCCCGTACTCACGGTGCGCGGTGAGCGGATGAAGATCTTGGTGTGGCCGAAGGCTAACTCCTCAGGGGGGAACGCCAGCTCCGCCAGCAGCACCTCAGCCCCCTCCCTGCACCGTGACGGGGGACGAGGCTGGTCAGAGCCCTGCAGCCCCCACGCTGGGGGGACACCGGACCTGCTCGTGGTCTGGCCCAGCCCCGTACCTGTCGCTGCCAGCCCAGCGTGGCCAGGTCCGGGTGCTGAGCATCTTGTAGCGCTCCAGGAAGGGCCCATAGAGCTGGCGGAAGGCGTAGCCTGCCCGCCGCACCCGCACGTTCTCCATCAGCCCCAGGTACCGGATCTGCGCCAGCACCAGCTCTGGCGTGAAGAGCATCGCCGTTTTGGTCTCGTTGGGCTTGATGCACCTGGGGAGGGCAGCGGTGGGCTGGGGGGGGCGTCCCGCTGGCACCAGCGCTGGGGTCGGGGCTCTCCCCGGGGCCGGTACCTGATGTAGTTGGGGTTCTTGGAGTAGAGGTTCTTCATCAGCGTCGCCACCGAGGCCTTGAACTGGAAGCCAGCGGTGGGGGGCAGCTTGAGGGAGACTTTCTGGGGGTCTCCCTCGGGGAAGAGGGAGCGCAGCAGCGTGTGCCGGGCAGCCCACATGGCCTGCGAGAGGTCTCGGAAGAGCAGATCATTGTTCTTCTCGATGAAGCCCGTCACGTTGTAGGTCACCTGGATGTGGGAACGGGGTCAGCGCTCAGGGAGGGAGCAGGGAGCAAGTGGGTTACAGTTTAGGGTCTCCGTGCCCGTTCCCAGTCCAGCCCCACATCTCCCATGCAAAGCCGGGAAGAGAACCCGGGGGTCCCGGCTGCCCCCAGCGGGGCTGGGACTGAGGGTGCCCCTGGCCGCTGGCGGACCTTGCCGGCATAGTGGTGGATGCGGAAGCACTGCAGCGGCAAGCTGGCATCCATGACGCGCCGGGCGTTCTGGGTCTCCCGGCTCTCGTAGTGCTTGTGGGTGGCAAAGAGCTGGTTCAGCTTGGTGAGGAAGGTGTCCTCGTTGACCACGCCGGGCCGCAGGCACTCCTCATCCAGCATGGCCAGGATCCCAGACTTGCTCTGTGCCGTGATGGACGTTGTCACCCCAAACTGGCCCCCAATTGAACCGGGGCTGCTCTGGGCTCTGCTCAGCCCGAACTCACGATGGGGGGGAGCTGGGACCCCGACCTGGGCCCCCAGCACTGGGGGGCAACTCACGTTCTCGATCAAGTTGCAGATGATGCTGTTGTCGAAGAACTCCACTGGGGTCCACTGGATGCCCTGGGAGTAGATGGGGGTCAGACACAAGAACCCCCCCAGAGATGTGGTGTACAGACCCTTCCCCACAGACACTCCCCAGCTGATGTGGGGCAGGAACCGGACGTCCGGCCACAGGGACAGGGATCCTGAATCCCTCCCTGCCTTCCTGCTATTGAATCTGCTCCCGGCAGGGAGCGGGGCGAGGGAGGGATGTGCTGCGGAGCCGTCTCCGGCACTTCCCCATCCCCGGGGAGCCAGCGCTCCTTGGGACCGTGTTCTGGTACAGGCAGAGGGGCTGCATCCAGCCCGACTGTCACGGGCCGGGGGTACCTCTCGGATGTATTCCTCCTGCTCCTCCTTCAGGGTCATCAGGATGAAGATCTGCTGCAACTTCTCGTTGCAGTAGTTGATGATAAATTGCTCAAAGCCATTGTCCTGCAAGAGAAGGGTCCTGTGTGGCAGGTCGTGCCCAAACCCCCAGCCCTGCCCCATGTCCTACCCACCGCCCCCGGTCCCCCCAGCAGCAGGATGGGGCTTGGTGGGCCCTGCACTCACCTGGAAGATCTCAAAGCCGTAGATGTCCAGGACACCCATCACCTTCCTCTGCTTGCCTGGCTTCACCTGGGGAGACAGCGGGGCACTGAGCTGTGTCCCGGCCCCACGTGGGGTGGGGGTCCGAGACCCCGACCAGGACAGACGGTGCCTGTCACCCCAGGCATTCACCTGGATGCTGGTGTTGATGCGGTTCACCAGCCAGTCGAAGAGGCGGCTGTAGATGTTCTTGGCCAGCGCGTCACGGCCATAGTAGCCCTGGAGAGAGGGGCAAGGGGTCCGTGCCAGCTCCTGGGGGGCTGCTGGGCATCACCCCCATGGCAGGGGACGGTCCCGCTCACCTGGGGGACGCTGAGGGTGGTGAGCACCATCTCATCCCGTGCCTTCACCGTGCGGGAGCACAGCGCCCGCTCCAGGATGCCGGGGTCCAGCCCAATCAGCTCGCAGATCTCCCGCAGCTCTGCACAAGGAAGCAGCAATGCTAGGGCTGAGCGGGGGGGTCGAGCAGGGGGCCCCCACCCCAGGCCTGTCCCTGTCCCTACCCTGCGGCTCGGCGATGCTGCTGGCCTCCATCCCACTGGCCTGGTAGCTGCTGCTCAGCTGCACGTTGCCCAGTTTGAGCACCACGGCCGTCACCTCCAGCAGTGCCGTCACCTCGGCAGGCGAGAAGCCGATGACCCTCATGGCATCCTGGGGACAGAAACAGGCAGCTCAGGGGGACAGGGATGGCCCCAGGGTGTTTTGATGGGGCGTGGGGGGTGTGTGTCACAGCTTCCTGGACCCCAGGTCCCGGCTGGCGGTACCTGCATGGCGTGGAAGTTGGCTGCATCATCCACGCCGGGCAGGCCAAAGCTCTCCCGGTTCAGGTAGCCGTAGTGCCGGCAGTCCTGGCGGAGCTTCAGCTGCTCTGGAGGTGGGGGGAGACAGCTCAGCCATGGCCTCCCCAGGCCTCCAGCCCCCTCCAGATCCCCTGTGTTGGGGGGCTGGACCTACGGAGCAGCTGTGCCGAGCCCCCGGCCAGGAGCTGGTAGAAGATGTGGAAGTTCCTCTCGCCCTTCACGTGCCGGACAACGCGGGATTTCTCCAGCAGGTCTGCGGGCAGGGGTCAGCATCACTGGGGCGCACAGGATGGGACCCCTCAGGACAGGCAATCGGTACTCACAGTTGCTAATGACCCCTCCCAGGGGCTCCCCCTTGAAGTCGAACTCCACGTCCATGTACTTGCCCTGAGGGACAGGGCTGGGGTCAGGGCGGGGGGCGGCAGCTCCGCTTCCCACGTCCCCGGCCACGCTTCCAGCCCCACAGGACGTGGCTGCACCGTCCCAGTTCCCTGATCACTCACGAATCGGGAAGAATTGTCGTTGCGGACAGTCTTGGCGTTTCCGAAGGCTGTGGGAGGACGGGGTTACGCAGTGTCAGCTGTGCCGGGGCAGCGCGGTCTGGGGGTGCTGTGCCAAGCCCGGGGATCGGGTGCAAGGGACTTACCCTCCAGCACAGGGTTGGACTGCAGGAGCTGCTCCTTCACCCTGTCCACCTCCTCCCCTTTGCTGCACACAGCCGCCACGTAGGACATCACCAGCTTGCTGGCCTCTGCGGGCGAGGGGCCGTGGGTGCTGGGGCAGTGTCCGCCTGTCCCACGAGTCCCTCGCAGCCCCGCAAGCGGCAGCCCCAGCTCTACCTGTCTTGCCAGCCCCGCTCTCGCCAGTGATGAGGATGCACTGGTCCCTGTCCCGGTCCCGCAGCGAGCGGTAGGCATCGTCAGCGATAGCGTAGCTGGGGATGAGGAGAGGTTAGAAGGGGGCTGGAGGGGTCCGGGGTCTTCAGGAAATGCCAAGAGCTCCCCTTACGGCTGTGAGGCCGCTGAGACCCTGAAACCCCAGGCTCGCCTGTCAGCAAAGCCCTTGGCAGGATCCGGGGGGACTTGTGGGATCCCCAGGGCTGCCGGGCTCCCCGTGCTCACATGTGGGGCTTCACAGCGAAGAAGTTGCAGTTGTGGTACTCCTGCACCTTCTCGGGGGTGTAGATGGGCAGGGACCGATACGGGTTCACCGAGATCACCACATTCCCGATGTACGTCTGCGGGCAAGCGGGACGTTGTGGGTGCAGGGCCAGCAGGACGCAGCCCAGGTCCTGGTGCTCCCCACCCCAGAGACCTTACCTCGCTCCCCACACCCTCCCCTACTCCTCAGCCCCACCCCAGACCCCCTGTCCCCGGCCCGGCGCCCACATAGATGTCACTGCGGCGGAAGCGCTGCTGCAGGGTGTGGAGCAGCGACTCCTCGGTGAGCGGGTCCAGCAGCACCAGGTCCCCGACCGCATCGGCATCCAGCAGTGAGGTGGTGGCTTCCATGGCTGGGAGACTCTGGGGCAGAGCGGAGAGGGGGCTGCAGCCATGGACACACAGCCCCTTCCCCCAGACACCCCTCTGGTTCTCAGCAGCCCCTGTGCCACTGGCTGCCCCCCACCCTTAGAGGCTCAGAAGGGCCCCAGGGAGAGCAGGGTGCCCCAGCACCCGGGGCCACGGTCCCACTGAGATGCGTGGCAAGGCTTGAAGCACCAGCAGAGCCTGGCATGGGGCAGGGCAGGATACGGCCCTTGGCCAGCAGGATGCAGCTGGGACCTTGGCTGCTCCCTGAGCCCGCTGTGCCCGGCTCCCCCAGGGTCAGGGGACGCAGCAGCTGTGTGTCCGCAATGGTGCGGAGGGGTCCTTCCCAGGGCACCCTGGCACCCAGGACCTCGTAGTGTGGATTGGGGCCAGCAGGATGCTGGGCTCCTGCCCACCACTGTGGGGGAAGCAGGGGCCCGGCCAGGAAACGTGGACACCTGGATCCTATTCTTGGGGCAGGGACAAATTCAGCCTCCACTTCCTCCCTCCTTCCTGGCAAGGGGAAGCCGGGGCAGGGGGGGGACAGGCTGAGGATGGAGGAACCTGGGCTGCCCTGGCAGTCAGCAGCACCCAAGGGCTCCCGTCAGAGACCGTGCCACTTTCTCCCTACACTTCAGCCCTCCCTCAGCTGTCTTTTACAGAGCAGCCACAGTCCCTGGTGTGACCTTCACCCTCGCTTTACAGCCCGGGTGCAGGGCTGTAAACCCAGCCCCACTTATCTGTGCCCGGGGAAAGGTCACGAGCGAGGAGGTGGGGAAGGATGGGGCAAGCGGGGTGATGGAGATAGCCCCATCAGGAGCTGCCCCGCAATCAGCAGCCTCCGGAGAGGATGGCAGAGCCTTCCCCCGTGCAGGGCATCGGCACAGAGACCCCCGTGCTGCTGAGTGCAGGACCCCAGGGTGAGCACAGATGGGCACCAGAGCGAGAGCCCCCCGTGCAGCTCCAAGGGAGCCCTGGGCTCACCCCAGTCCTCCCCAGGCCCCGTGGGATGGAGGTCCCTTGGGGTGGGGGCTGCGGGGACAGGCCAGCCCCAGGGTGCGGGGGGCTTGGGTGCTTCAGGCTGGTGGCTGGGAGCAGAGGGGTCCGCACTTACCTCCCTGTCGCAGAGCAGCGGCTCCTGGAGTGGCTTCAGCTGTGGCTGCTCAGGAGCCAGCAGAGCTCAGCCCAGCCCAGTGTCCTGTGCTGGCCCTGTCCGGCCCACAGAGGGGCGGAGGGCCAGAGGGCCCCTCCCTCAGGGCACCACACCCACTCACAGTTAGGGAAACTGAGGCACGGAGCACACAGGCCAGCTGGGAAGCAGCCCCAGGCTGCCCACCAGCCCGTGTCTCACACGGGGTCCCAGCCCAGCCGCTGCTGCCGCCGTGCTCCTCTCCCTGCCCCAGCAGCTTGTAGCAGGAACGAGCAGAGAAAGTCACTTGCAACCAAGCAAACAAAGGGAGCTTCCTCCCAGGGCTGCGGGAAACCCGGGCAAGGCACAGGGGCTGGCAGAGCCAGGAGTCCCCAGGGCTGCTCCCACGGAGAGGACAATCTGCCCGCACCGCACCCAGGGTCCGTCCTGCCTTCACTCTGGGGCTGCCCCAGGGAACCCACCACCCAGGGGGCTGTTCCTTGTTCCAAGCACCACGAGCTCCCATGGGCCGATGAGCCAGAGCTGAGGACAAGCCCTGCGGTCACTGCAGGACAAACAAGGCTCATTACCTACAAAATACATCTTTATTAAAAATATAATCAGTCAGTAACCACACAGAGGCTGCTCACACCAGAGCAGGGACGAAAGCACAGCAAGGGCAGGGGAGTAAATCTGGGACAAAACCAAACCAACAGCAAAAGCTCTGGCAGGGGCACAGGTGAGGTACGAGCCAGGCTGCGGGAGCCCAGGCGCAGGGCAGCTTTATTGCTTCGGAAGTTGCATAGATTGCAGCGTCCTCTCCAGCTCTGTGCTTCGGCAAGGCTGAGGACTGGGAGCCGAGCTCTGTCCCCAGTGCGAGGAGCAGGAACACAGGCAGGGCCATCCCCATCCCCTGCCCACGCCAGCCAGGAGAGGAGTACGGTGGGGACGGGCCCCATGTAACAGCAGGTTAAGGGCAGAGAGCACCAGCTTCAGGGGGACAGGGAGCTGCCAGCACCTGACCACCAGCGAGGCAGGGAAGGGGAAGCACATCCACACTCATCCTCAGCCCAGGGACTGCCTGGCAGACAGAGGCGCAGGGAGAGGGAGGCTGAGCACAGCCTCTGCCACATCTCAGCAGCTGGGGGGGGAGCGGGCTGAGCACCCAGGGCACCAAGCAGACTTCAAGGCTGCCTTCTCCAGAGCTTGGAGACGCAGACACAGAGGAGCCGGCTGAGCTGCATCTCTGCCACGGAGGTGCTGGGGTTTTTGGGATTTAAGCCAAGGCAGAAGCACAGCCCAAACAGCTGGAGCCCTCCGGCATCTTTGGTAACAGCAGGTCACCCACTGCCCGCTCCTCCCCACAGCAGCCTGGCAGCAGGCAGATGCTGAGCATGCAGGTACTGGTGGGACAGGTCCAAAGTTCCTCTCGTGCACGTCAGCCTCACAGGTACCTGCACGCAAGACAGACCTTTCACTCCATCCCCACCCCGGCAGGCAGAGACGCTCCCGGCAGAGCTACGGCGCCCGGCAGCCCAGAGAGTAGAGGAGAGGGGCTCAGGGTGCTCGCAGGAGCCAGATCAGCACCCAGGCCTGGGGAGGTCATCCCTGCCCCTACAATTCACACACTGGGAGCTCACAAGCACCCACACCAAAAGCCAGGGTGGCTCCAGTCCACCTTGAGACAGCACCAGCATTCCACATCTTGTCAGCAGTGCAGATCCTGCCTGCCCCGTGGTCCCCAGCTGGGACCAGCTCCCTGCATCTCCCCTGCCAACACCCAGGGCTGTGCTGACAAAAGCTTTCACGCCTGAGCCTGGCAGGAGCTGCCTGGGGAAGATGAGGGTGTCAGCCCCCCTCGTCCTCCCACCAGGCTCTGCCACAGCCCGGGTCGGGGTGGTATCAGGGCTGCGGGGAGCAGACGCGCGGCTCCCCCTGACAACGGGACTTTGTGCTCTGCAGGCAGTGGGGAAGCAGTAGCAGTTCTGCCCCTCGCCCCCACAGGTCCGGGGCAGCTGACCTCAATCAGCATCCAGATGGTTGTGGGAGTAACTCGCATGATTCCTGTCAAAACAGTCGTCGTCATCCTCCTCCTCGAAGAGCTGCTCCTCAAAGAAGATGCCACCCAGGCCGTACTCCCGCTCATGGACAGAGACCTCATCAGGGGTGATGTGACAGGCACCACCCACAAAATCAGCAAACCTGGGAAGAAGCCGTAACAAAGTGCGTTGTGCACATGTGCCTGGCGGCCTCCTGCAAGGCCCTGGCGCACGAGGCCTTTCAGTGCCAGGACCAGGCGTTATCTGTCCTTCCCCTGTGGCACGCCCTGCTGGCACACACCACAGACCTCCTGTGCCTCCGCCTCCCTATCTCTAAAGCCAGAGGTGACAGCAGAGAGCCTCCCCAGGCTTCCAGAGGCACACAGAGATGCAGGTCAGCCACCCTGAGCACACTGCCAGGGGACGTTACCTCTTGGGAGACTGGATGCGGGAGACCACAGTCCAGGCAGAGAAATCTGGGCTTCTGCAGTAGCTTCGAAGCTCTTCAAGGGCCTTGTGCGTCTCCACCTCTCCCTGGACCCGGTACTCTTCCTCTGTCAGCAGGCGAGGGGGGCTCGGCCTGAGTCTGGCACTCTGCACTCTCCTGCCAGCAGAGCAGCACTGGTTACTGCCCACCCAGCCAGGGCAGGACCTCCAGCACAGGCCCAGCTCCTGGGGCAGAGCTGGTGGCGGGAGGAGCGGAGCACCTCTGTCCCTCCAGCCTCTGCTCCTTGCTCCCAAGGGAGGCTCCCAGCCACGAGGAGGGGGCTGGGCTGCTTGCGGTTCTCACCTGTAGGCAGCAAAGGCCCACTGTATGGGGTAGTCCAGGTTCTTGGTGCAGATGGCGATGACCACCAAGGCCGAGGCGATGAGATGGATCTGGATGCCCGAGTACATCAGCAACAGGCCCAGGAGCTGCAGGGTCCAGGAGAGGAGGTTGATGCTGCGCTCGTTTTCCAGCGGGCCGTACTTGTAGCACACGCCAAAGCTCACGAAGCCCATGAGCAGCAGGTAGCCTGCAGGAGAGCAGAGGGATCAGGCACGAACTGGCAGGCTCAGCCTGGCCGAGCAGCATCTGCCAGGGCTGCATTTCAACTCGGCGCCAGAGCCCACCTCTCTCAGGAGCACGAGGGCAGTGTCTGCAGCACCAAGGCGTGCAGGAAGCCTCGGTGTTTTCCGCCAACGCATTGCGGCTCCAGCAGGAGACATGCAGACTGGTGAACTAGTAGGTCTGAAGGGCCCACAACCTACCTAGGAGGTACTGCCAGTAGGACTTGCAGATCTCCCGTAGGTTCTTGAAGATCAGCTGAAGCAGGTACAGGGAAAAGGACCACCCTCCTACCAGCAGGAAGTAAACAGGATTTTTCTAGGAGGGGAGACGGGAGACTCAAAACAGGCAGTGGGCAACCATGGCTACCTCCCCCCAGCTGCCGAGCCTCGCTCTGTGCAAAGCCAGACCCACAATCCAACAGCCCGAGGCCACATACTCCAGCACTCTCACCAGAGCAACCACACAGGAGTAGAAGGGGCTACTGCTGCGAGGTCTCTCGCCCCCAGACAGCCCAACACTCACCTTGGGCATGACCTTGGACATCATGTAGACGAGGATGAGCAGCGAGGCCAGCAAGCCAAAACTAATCCCAGCTGAGTAGTAGAAGAGTTGGCTCCTGCAGAGATCGCACACGTGCACAAGGTGTTTAACAGCTCGTGGATGCCAGTGCACAAACACACCCGCTGGGAGCAACCCCCTGAGAGCCTGCAGAGCCAGCCAGGCGCTGCTCCATCACCCCCCCCCATCCCCAGCTCATGAGGGAAAGGAGGTGACTCACCTACTCAGCATGTCCCCACAGAAGAACAACAACAGGCCCAGGAAGAAAATCAGGAACAGCTTAGGATCAAAGCCTGGAAAGAGAGCGAGTCCAGGCTGAGAGGATCCCTGGTGTGGTGCCCTCTGGGTCGAGCTCCAGCCTGCCACATGGTCACAGGGAAAGGGAAGGGGCAGCATCCCATGCAAACCTCCAACAAGGACCCTAAATTCCCCTGCTTTATATCCCATGGATAAAGACATGCTTCCTTCTGCAGGCCCTTTTTCCTTCCCAAGGAAGAACCAGCCCTGCTGGCCCTCAGACTGTCAGCTTGCCTGGCCACATCCTCATTGTGCCCTCAAGAGCACCGGCGCAGCCAGACCCACCTCCCACCCCAGGAGCCCCCGCCATGGAGGAGACGTACGTCGGAAGAGGAGAACATAGTACTCGGTGCCGGCATCCAGCAGCTCAACCTTGAGGCAGGTTTTGTTGCTGTAGAGATCCACATCGATGCTGGTGTCGTTCAGCTTCTCCTTCAGGAAGGAGAAAACAACGTTCCACACGTTGAACTCCTCCAGCTCCTCCTCGCTGTTCACCTGGGTGACTCGGATCATCCCGCTGCTGCTGATCCGGATCTGCGCAGGAGAGGGAAGCAAACAGGGGCACGGCTGTAGCGGCCGGAGGGGCTCGGCTCAGCCAGAGCCAGGAGGATCCGCACCTTCTCCTCTCACCTGCGTCCTGGTCCAGATGTCGCGCCATTGCGGGACGTGCGTGTTGGTGTAGCAGAAGCGCTGAGGAGTTGAGCTGCGGTGCGCGTGGCCCTCGCGGAGTGAGATAATCGACTCTTTGGCATCTGTGCAACACAGAGCAGGGGAAAGGGATTCAGCAACGCAGACCAAACAACAGGCCCCCGTTCCCACCTGCTTCACCCACCAAAACACACAGGTCCACTCTCCCTTCCTGGAGCCCCCCCAGTTAAGGGGGCTCTGGATGGATAAAGATAAAAGCCCTTCCTCCATTTTCCTTGGACTACGCTGTCCGGTTCTTCTCTGGGATAACCCCATTCCCGGGGCTGTCAGAAACAGCACAGGCTCATCCCCTGCTCTCCTTTCCAGCTTGACTCCTCATTCTGGAGCCACCCCCATCCCAGGGAAAACTAAATTCGAGCACACCTCCTGCAGAACTCGCCCCTGAGGGCCCAGCCCAGGGGGACCCGGGCAGCACCAGCCGGCAGAGAAACGCCACGATGCAGCCGGGGAAGAGCAGGGAGCTGCCCGGGCAGCGGGGCGCAGAGGCTGCACTCCCCACTCGGGAGCTGGGGCTGCGTGGGGCAGCGGGGGCCCTNGCCGCCCCGGAGCCGGTTTCATGCCTCCCGCCGCGGCCGCGCCACCGACTTCCGCTTCCGCCGCCACCGCCCACCTGGCAACGGCCGCGGAGGCGCAGGCGGTAGCCAACGAGAGCGGAAGGCTCGCGCGGCGTCATCGCCGAGTGACGGCTGAGCGGACCTGCCTGCCGCGCTGACTGACAGCGCCTGAAGCCTATCAGTGCAGCCCAGGCAGGAACCAGCCACCGTCCCGCCCTCTGTTGCCACGGTGACCAGCAGGCACGCATTCCATCCAGAGGCACGCCCAGTCCGTGGCAACCGTGAGCCCCGCCTATCAGAGCACAGGCCCGGCCCGTCACGCCCTCTCGAATCCCGTCTGATTGACAAGCACCTCCCCCTATCAGGAACCGCTCCCGCATTGTTTTTGCGAGAGGGTCACGCGTGGGGCAGACGCATGTCCCGCCCCTCAGCCCCCACGGCCC
>VXBL01003274.1:0-43486 GCA_013400195.1 Aramus guarauna
GGCTGCTCTCAATCCATTCCTTGTTTCAGGGAAATCTGGGTGAGTCCAGCTGTGCTGTTGGAAGTGGTGTCACACAGCTGCAAAAAACCTGGAGCAAAGCTTTCTTCCTCAGTTTCCAAAACACACAACACCCCCTTTTCCTCCTGTTTTCATGCCCTTTTCTACTTTCCCACCTGCGTGTGGAGTATTGCTTACTATAATAGTAAAGGAGGCCAACATAAATTGGTCTAATGATGGGGAAGAAGAGTGCCAGACTGATGCCGAGGCAGCGTGTAACCTCACCAGCTTGTCTCTCATCTTCCCCTGGCCTGAGATGTGGAGTCTGCATCTCAGAACAGAGGGCTATAACATCAGAGCATAACCTCTGGCCAAAATACATGTAGGAGGTCTCCAGTGAAATTGCAGCACGGCCCTGGAAGGGCTTCAAATGCACCAGATGCATCGATGAGCAGCTGGTATGAAGCATGTGAGGCAGGCACATCACCACAGTAGTCCAAACAAGTGTTGCTATAGCAAGCTTGAGCTGTGGACATATGGAGACCCATCTCCTGGAAGGGATGTGCATTGCATTGCTCACCTCCGAGACGTGTGTTCTTCTAGGTCTTGCTGTTGAAAGGCCTGAGCTTCAGGAAAACTGAAAGAAATTACCAAATTCTTTCCAAAAAAATAAACCAAACCAAAGCAACCCAACAAAAACCCCACCCAATAACATTCTGTTGGAGTCTGTGAAATCGCCCTTCCCTGAGACCCACTGGTTGGACTGACATCAAACGATTTGGGTGAGTCAGATGTCGGCTCAGGTTTGCCTTGTACCATACTGTTCCACTGCTGCTATGTTTAGAGTGGGTGGCAACAACAACAAAAAAAACAAAACCAAAAAACAGTCTAGCTCTTTAAAGCAATTGTCTGAACTTGATATAATCCAAAGATGCTCCTTGCACAGCCCGTAATGTCCCTGCACTCTCGGATGAAAGAATTTCTCTGGGCCAGCTGCTTTATTCCTTAAAGAAAGGTAGGAATCATCTCTGCAGTAAGACTCTTGGTGCCTGTTGGGTTCCGATCGTTGCACACCTTCATGTACTTTCCTTCATGTTTTCCTACAGGAAAATGTCCCTCTGGTTAGATTTCTAAGTATTCTTTTTCATAACAGCTGAATTTTTGAGCTTTAGTGGCTTGTTTCACTTGTATTATAAGGAGCAGGCACTTATTTTTCTTAACCGGTACCCATTGACAGCACGTGTGCTGACCCAGTACATGACCCTCCTCTTCACACACCGAAACACTGATTTCTTCACACTGAGCTCTTGAGCCAGATTCCCTCTTTCTCTTTTGTGAAAGAGAGGTGAAACAGAGGCAGGAGACCGGCATTCCTTCCCTTTTCCTGTGCGGTCTTGTCGGGGTGACTACCTTTCCGCAAAGCAAAGTGGCGTTGACGCCGGCCAAGTTGCAATGGAGCGTTTCTCTTCTGGGGAGCTGGCTGGAGCCGGCGCAGCCTCCGTCTGCAGAGCACAGCGCTTCTCCTGCCTAACCTTCACCTTCGTGCAGAATCATTTCTTTCAGAACTTAGCGGCTAAATGTGTTTAGTCATGGGGGTTAAAAAGGTCTGGGTTTATTCATTGAGAAGATCAGCACTTGGTTTTCTATAGCCAAAAGAAGTAAAATAAGATAACGTCAAACTCCCTAGCATTAACTCGTTGAACTCTGATCTCAGCACTAAAGAGATGAGTTTCACTGACTAAATAACAAGCATGTGTATTTAATTATTATGAGGTTAGTAATTGATGTAGGGCTTTGATTGCATCAGTAGCCAACCCCAATGGTTAAAGTGAATCAGTGGCCTGAAGGGGACTGGTGTAGCACTTGCCCACAACCGTTGGATGGACCTGGAGCATGCGTGTCCCTGGCTGTCTTCCACGTTCCATCAAGAGGAGTTTTGGCTCTGGGAAGGCCAGGTTAGCTGGAGCCTGGCTCTTCACGGGCAAGCTGAGTGTCTCCATGCCAGGACACGGACTTGCAGCGTTGGTGTTGAAGGACGCAGATGTTTCCTATTGTCCAGGATGCCCGATTCCTTCTGTGGTACTGCAACTCAAAGTCAGATCTTGGGATAAGAGAGCGAATGGGCAGTTTTTGTAAATCCAGTGTGATTAAACCCAGTATAAATTTCCTTTCTAAGCTGATTTTTAATTATCCAGTGAAAACCCTCAGCCTCTGAGGGGAAGCTGTTGACCCAGAGTGGCTCCCATGGAGCAGTTTACCACTAACCAAGTCCTGGAGGGGGTGAGTAGGTACGTACAGAGCAGTCTTGCCATGAGGCTGTTTTCACAGCTTTGCTTTGGCAATGCAGCAAGGTTCCCATACTCGATTCTTCCAGTTAGCACCTTTTTTTTTTTTTTTTTTTAACCAGTTTAATTCAAGCAAACTTGTCGATGGCTTTTTGCCAGCTCCTCAAATGAGGTTGAATAAGTTCTTATTGAAGGAAAGGTAAAGCACAGCACCAAAGGTACTAAAAGGACTTTGGCAAACACGGCGTGCTTGGTGGCTTTCCTAAGAGGATCTCAAAGCAGTGTACTGAGTTGCTGTTGGCTCCTATTTCAGACTGCAAAAAGAAAAGTGCATCTCGCATTCACAGCTTTGAAAACCAAGATTAAGGGAAGCAAAGTAACATACCGAGCTGGCCATTCCACAGCAGTTGAGGCCAGGGAGGTTGGGGCTGTCTCGGGCTCCTTCCCGTTACCTTAACTGACTCGTCCAAACCCACGAGGTGCTGGTGAAATAGGAGGCGGTGTTCACTTTTCCGGTAAAAATAGTTTTTCCCCTTCCCTGGTTAGTTCATCAGCGCTGGCCAAGCTCTGTCCTTGTGTGAGAGAGATGGTGAGACCGCAGCAGTTTCAACTTGAAAGCAGTTTAAACAAGCCTTTCCCTCTGCATACAGACATTAATTTCCAGAATTTATGCGCAGATTTTAATTCTCCTTAATAGCTTAGGAGGAGCCGGGAGTCAGTGCTGGATTGTCAGAGTTACTGCATGCGCGTGTGCTGAATCCACCTCTGCGTTCGCACAGGGTTAGTTGCTGTTTCGGTGTACCTCTGCAGCAGGAAAAACAGCAGCAGCACTGCAAGGAAGGGGGGGAAAAAAAAGGGAAAAGAAGGGGAGGGAGCTGTTCCTTTCAGAGTATTATCCTTCATGATGAGGAACGAGCAGGAAAAATGTATTTAGCAGCGCGAGATAACTGTGTTTGCACATAAATACATATGTAAATGTTAAGCGTGGTGTATTAATGAGCTGCTAGCCACACATGGCATTTTAATTGCTTAATACTACTTTGGCAGTGCAGTCATTCCCCAGCTCTGCTCCTGGGTAGTATTTCTTTCTACATTTTGTTTCTCCCTCCCCCCTCCCCTTCCGTGCCTTGTTAAAGTTTATTGCTGTGGGTTCTGTAACCCTGGCGTTACGAAGAACGTACAACTTGCCGCAAGAGGAAACCAGTCAGATCGGGTGAAGTGTTTTAGTGGTTCCAGCATGCAAACGTGTTGGGTGGTGATTGCCCAAGCAGCATGAGTGCACAGCCCTTACGGGAAAGATTACAAAGCACATTCCTTGCTCCTGCAGGAGAGGGGAAAGGGTTTGCATGTGCAACAGCAAAACCAGAAGACGGCTGTGTAATACAGGCCAGAGGCTGCTCCTGGGAAGGAGGAAGGAATCGCCTGCTCCCCTGCGATTCTGACCTCCTCTCCGCACAGAGGAAGCGGGTGGAGGAGGAGGAGGCAGGAGGAAGCGCTGCCATGTGCCCTACCCAGGAGGGAGCAATCGGAGACCTTTGCTTTTTTCACTTCCTAGTTCGGCAGAGATCTTGCTTTGCGACTAGGTATGATCACTTACACCCGTAATTCATCTCTGTCTGCTCTAACGGTTCTGTCGAGGGTTATGTGTCCCTAACCTTTCTGCTTTTATCTGTCTTTAAGGTAAGGTCTGGGATCGGTCAGCCTCCCTGCCGAGGGTGTGCGAAGGGGGTGTTTTCTTTCCCTGTCTGGGCTGGTTTGCAGGGCTGTTTCAGTTTTATGGCCCAAACTAGCGTTCGGGTGTGATATTTCCGTGAAACTTGATGCTGGTCCTTATGTAGTGTGATTGTCAGGTTCCATCGCACCCTCAAACGCTTGGTGCTGGGACATCTCAGAGGCTTAATTTTACTTTGTTGTCAGGACTGAAATATTATTTAGTCCCGCAGAACATTTTTATCTATGAAATCCTTCCTGGTTTACACAAATTGCCGAGGATTGAATTCTTAATACAGCTTTCCAGACTCTCACAATGTAGCTGTATTATTTTGCCTAGATATTTCTTCTGGATAAGCACAGCATTTTAATATCAATCTCTTGTATGTGTCATCCTATAGTTGCAGCTTCACCGCTGCTGATGGATTCTGAAGCAACCTGAGAAATACTCAGGACTGACAGGAAATAACTGCTTTTCCCATTTCCTTACAGGCAATATTTTAATATCCATCCCAATTTTTATATGAATTCCCCCACAAACTATGCATCTGTGGACTCCGCTTGCTTCTTAACAGAAAACGGCCATGTTCATCAGGTAAGTACATAGCTACTGATGGCTTTGGGGAGAGAATGGTAATTTATGGTGATGGGGTTTATTTTTCGGTATTGCCTTATTGAGGGGAAAGGAAGAGACGGGCAATATCTTAAATTTGTCTAGCACCTGATAGGAATTGTGTGCAATTGGGATAGAGCCTCTGAGAATAGCAACTCAGAAGCTGTCCGTTGGCTTGGGAGGAACTTATCTGCGGTAAAATTCCTTCTGTCATTTAAAGTATTGTTTAACGTGAATGCTGGAAGTGCACGGGAGACTCCTGTTCGCAGGAGGGTATGTTCACAGGGTAAGTGTGAATTCGAACATGCTTCAGAGAGTGAAATCATTTGCCTCCCAAAACACTCGTCACTCGCTATGTTGCATCTGCTTTCTGACTGATTACGAGTGGTGGATTCCCAAATAGTGAATATTTAGGGATTACATCAACCTGGTGCCTAGCAAACTGAAGTTGGAGCCAGTTTGGTTTTTGCAGAGCTGGAGCATGGGAGGAGTGAATAGTCACCCTGGTTCGTTTGGCATCTCCAGGGACCCAGAGGCATCCTCACCTCGGGGATCTCTCTGGGTGGGAAGGAGCTCTTTCCATGGCGTTTTTGAAATGTTGCGCTGACTTTTGGCAACATCTCATGATAACACTGGTCAGTGAAGACTGGAAAGCAGCTGGTATGCCAGAGCTGACTTGGAATATAGAAGGGACTAGCTATATCCTTTCTAGGAGTTAATATAAATATTATCAGTATCTGGCCGTGTCTGTTCTTTGCGTTAGGGTTTCCCCCAGTATCTGAAGCTATGCAGTGGGTAAAACTGCGGAATGTTACCCTGCTTTGACCTAGCAAGGCAACAGCCAAACTGAGCTCCCCAGTCTCTGCTCTCCTGGCTCAGTAAGGTGCTGTTCTGGTTATCTGGGAAGCACGGGGGTGCCAGGGGCAGCCCAGCATCCTGCCTCAGGCAGGCAGTGGCATAGCCCGCTGCGCTGCACAGCCCTGCGGGAAGTAGCCAAGGAGGGGAGCAGACTGACCTACAGAGCACCCCTTTACTGCTGGCCCCTGGCTTGTGTCCTGAACTCTTGTCGGAGCACGACTCTCCCATCGGACGAGAGATATGAGAAGGAGCAGGGCTGTGGCAGAGCTCTGGGACGGGCGCGTGCTTCAGGCCATGTGCAGTGACGTAGTTTTCTTGGTTAGACAATGCTACAGGGAGCTTGTAATAGAAATTAGTGATTGATTTTTTGTTGTTGTTGGGGTTTTTGGTTTTGGGGTTTTTTTGTTGTTGTTGTTGTTGGTTGGTTTTAGAATCATAGAATGGTTTGGGTTGGAAGGGACCTCAACGCATGGGGCAGGGACTCTCTCCACTAGACCACGTTGCCCAAAGTTTTTGTATGCTTAACATCTTCTAATGAGACCCGACTAACAGGTTGGATGGGGGCTCACCAGTTGCTAACAGATTGGACCTTTAAGCCTCAGGGATGCTCGGAGGGTCTCAAAGGAACCTTTAAGGTGTGTACAATCATGGGCTCTCTTCCGAATCTTCATCTGTGTTACCTATAAGTCAAACTTGTTTCACTAAAAGTATTATTATTTTTTTTCTGGTCATGAAGAAGCTTACTGTTGGAGCCAAGCTTCCTCTGCGTGTGGGAGCTAGCTAATCTGAACATCACAGTTGTCTGCAAAGGTTTGTGACTCGCTGTGATAGATAAGCACAGGCAATCTTTGGGGGTGTGTGCGGTGGAGCCGCGTTTGGCTTTTTTCCCCTCTTCTGTGTTCAGGTGAGAATTGACCTTTCTAGCTGTTTCACTATTAATTCTAAGCATGCTTTACAACGTAGCCCTACGTTCCTGCAAACAGCACAGGGGAGACATGAGGACAAACCAGAGCGGTGCAGATGTACTTTGTGCTGGCTTTGTGCTTTGACGCACTGAGAAACACTTCGGTGAGCCCCTGCTGTGTGTTTTGTTCAGTAACTGCTGAACGTCAAGGCACATGTATAAACAGAAACTTTCTTTTGTATTCTGCCTCTTCTTCCCGCGTGATTCCCCGATTGACGCATCAGCAAATTGGTGCACGTCTTCTCTTCTTGAGGGGGATGTGTTAATTCCCCCTATTTGGGTTTTTGCCTTTCTTGGCATGGCTGGAGAGAGGTTTGGAACCTCCTTGGGGCTCTGATTTCTGCAGGTTTGGATTTACTGCTGCTGGGGATTTGTGCCCTTTGAGGTGAGCTGCTGGTGGGGCAGCCCAAATTATCTCCCTGAGCGAAGCTGCTGGGGCTTCCTCCCGTCAGTGACTCGCCCGACGCAGCACGTCTGGTTGGTCACCAGTAGCTGCTGACCAGAGTCTTCTAACTGGATAAAACCAGATAAGTAAATGAATCATAATAGCATTGATCTTTGCCTCCTGCAGAATTAATTGCAGGAGGAATGAGACAGAAATGTGATCTCATCAACTTGTGGAAGCCATTTAACAGGCTGCGATGGGAAGAGGGAGAGGGGTCCTCTCCATAGGTCTCAGCTTGCAGGTCTGGTGTAGTTTGGCTGATGGGTTTAACGGGAAAAGGGCTTAATTATTTCTTTAACTTATGTATTTTCTAGTATCTAACTGGTCGATCAGCTTCCTTCCCCTCCTGCATCATGAAAATTGATCTCGGCCAGCTTCGAAGAGCAGATTTTTGGAGAACTTTTGTGAAAAGGAGGTGATGCTTTGTGTTGGCTAGGTGATAAGAGCAGGAGGGCTCTGAGACAAACCAGGCACAAATGGCCTCAAACGATTTCCAGAACAACACGTAATTCTTGTGCCACTCATCCTTTCGGAGAAGAAGTGGCAGATGGGAGCGAGGTGATTGTGGGCAGTTACGGTTTTGCTTGGACTCTTTCTTTCCAAGCCAGCTGTTGTGAGACTGCATCTATTACAGCATGCTTGCAGGAGTTCTGCTCCGAGTACAGAAACAAGAAGTGTCCATCTCTGAAGCTAGCACAGCCAAGGCGGTTCTTTTCCTCAGGTGGTATACCACGTAATAGCAGGTGGTGCTGTGTACATTCCCACGAGGAACAGAGTATTTTGATGGGAGCTTTTCTGTCCTGTTTGGTGGCTGTCTGTAAACCTGCGCACTGAGCGTTGCCAATGGGGCTTTCTGGAGATTCCTGCAGATAACCCAATATGATATGTCACCCTGCGTGCTCTGAAAGTGAGAAACACTGAACAAGACCTTTGTCAGAGCTTTCTTTTCCAATCTGAAACTGATCTGCTCGAGCCCGAACCTCTGTGAGATGGTGTCTGTCTAGAGCTGCCGCGGGGCAGGACGGGAGTGCTCACCGGGTGTCTGGTGTGCCAGCGCCCGTTGATGTGAAATAACACTAGTGTGGTGCTCTGCTGTCTGTCGAAGAGGCGTTTCAGTCCTTAGTCATCCTCCAGCTCAAACGGCTGAAGTACGGAGCCAGATCAGCCTTTCTGAACGCTCGGCTTTTGACTTTTGAGCTTTCTATGTGGTTTGCTCCTAGTGCTCTCTCGTGTTAGAGTGCAATAAGCAGTAACACGGAAATACGTTGATAAAACCTAGGGCTTTCTGAACTACTAGTCATTGCTCATCTGAAGAAAAGCTGCTGATTTTTTTTTAATGGAGCCAGAATTAGAGCCTGGATCTGGTAGAGCAGCAGGCACTTAACCAGAGGCAGTGGTATCAGTCTGGAGTCATCCAGGAGCATCCTGGAGCTTTTCCATTTCTTTCTTCAGCAATATTTTCCACTTTACTGATTTCTTGCTGTCCCACATGCCAAACTGTTAAATATTAACAATCTGCCTGGAGAACTGAAACACACCACTCAGAAGGTGTGGGAGCATCTTGGGTGGTTCCATCTTTCCAGGTGACTGTATAGGAAAGTACCTATCTTTTCCATACTTGCCTCATGTGGTGGTAGGAGTGGCAAGTCCCATTAAACTTTGTGCCGTTACGACCATGCCAAACGGAGGAGTGAAACCCAAGAGAGAACATGAGGAGTTTGCGCGCTTTGGTAAGAGATTCTTGATTAAGTCTGTGGTCGCTGGGCAGACAAGGTGGATTGAGTGCTCACGTGAGAACTTGTGCTGCCTTCGTACACGAATACAGACCATTCTCTTGCCTTTGCTCAGACACCACAATCCTGTCTATGATGGCTCAGCAGCACGAGGACCTTGCTGTCCCCATGGGTTACAGCCCTTCGTGTATCTCAGCAGCCTACCAGCCTTCTGCGTGCTCTTCCTGGGGGAAGAGGAAGGAGGTGGAAGTGTCTCCCCGAAACCTCCCTGGGCTGCAGCTGGACTCCAGCCTGGCCTTGGACTGTGTAGCCCGTAGGCAGTTTGTCTCCTTAAAGAGTTTTCCAGGAATACTGAAAATGTATTTGAAAGGTCTAAAGAGCAGATGACTAATGATTCTGAGGTATTTGTGTAGTAAACACTTTCTGTTAGTGGCGATGGTTGGAGGGTTGTTCGTGTGCCCTGGGGTTTGGGGGACACGAGGGTTTGGAGAGTGGGAAGGCTGACTCCAGCATTGGCGTTTGCTCCCCTGTCTTGTCTCCATGTTTTGTTTCAGAGGTCCTCAGCTGGACCTTCAGAGTGTAAAGCCTTTGCTGGCATGAGGATGCCACGGGTTGGAGTTGCCACATTTCTTAATTGCTCTGGGAATTTCTTTTTAGTTGAAACATTGGCTGCTGGTGCTTGGGTCTGGTGAAGAGCAATTTCTGTGCGTGTCGCAGCAGCCTCACTG
Source organism: Aramus guarauna (assembly GCA_013400195.1). Classification (NCBI taxonomy): domain Eukaryota; kingdom Metazoa; phylum Chordata; class Aves; order Gruiformes; family Aramidae; genus Aramus; species Aramus guarauna. The sequence goes on from VXBL01003274.1 coordinate 9,334, forward strand.
AGCGCCTTCTGCAGATTGGAAAAGGTGTCCATTTGCATGGTCAGGACAGCCTAATGTGAACTTGAACTTGTTTCCTCCACAATATTTTTGGGTTTTGGCTTGCTCTTGGGTGATTCATCCTTGCCGATCTTTTGGCATTCTTTATATAAACAAGTGGCTTAAATTGAAGTTTAGAAAATAGTTATATGAGGCCATCCTGGGGTCTGATAGCATTTCTTGATCTTGGGAACTGTTGTCTTAAGCCCAAGTGTTGCCCCAACCCTGTGGTGTCATCTCCTTATGGAAAAAGTCTTCTGACTGCACATGTGTCCTCAGAAATCGAAGTCCTGAAGAGAGGTGGGTTTGGGTTCCCATCGTTTCCCTCGCTTTCTGCTGTTTGTTCCTCCCATCTCAGCTGCTGGTGAGTTGGAATCCAGCGCCTGTGTGCAGTATTTCTGCTGCAAAGGCATTTTTATCACATCAGTGCTGTCTCGTGTCGCTGGTGGTAAGAGCTGTTAATTGCCACCACAAAACACTAAATGCAGGAGATTTTAACTGTGGCATCTGCTGTCCCTTGGCTGGTGTGTGTGGTGAGCTGCAGTCTGTCCCCAGAGCCTTACCAGAAAAGCAGAGCAGCCTGTCCTAGAAAAGCATACCTGTCACGTAAGTACCTGCTGCTCTGCGCCACCACAGATTTTTCTTTAAACTTCACTGTTCTGTCCTGTTTAGAATTACTTAAAGCACACGACTCTGTCCATTGCGTCTGAGCCTTTTGGATCTAAAATGATCCCTCCTGTTTCTGAGAGTCAATCTGTGTTTCCCTTTGCGTCACCTCACTTGACTTGCTCCTCACGGCTATCCAGACCAGGACTCGCCTCCTCTTCTGCCTTCCTTTGCCGTTAGTTACACTGAAAAACAAACTCGATCCTTTTGCCGCGAGGGTGAGCAGCTCCAGTTGAGCGTGGAAGGTGCAAGTGTGCGAGGGGGCTCTGCGGAAGCTCTTTCCTTTCTCCCCCAGTGAAGCGGGTCTGTGTATAAACGCTTTGGCAGGAAACTCGGATGCCTTTTTTACAATCTGAGCTGTGCTTGGACCGGAGGAAGGAGGTCAGTCCAGCTTGATTAAATTCGTGGGGGCAGGGAGGAGTTGGCTGCTCTTGGGTAGAGTCATTTGCAGTAATGCTGTAAAGATGCAGTTACAGCCTTGTTTGATCTGCTTGCGGTGCATGGGGGCTCTTGACCGCACTTGTTAATCATAAACCAGCCCTCTTTTCGCTCCCAGCCCCTTGCAATCTCCTATTAATCTTTCTTGTTAAGGTGGGGGAGAAATTAACCTGCTCTTAAAAAAAATATTAATTTTTAAAAGTGCTTCAGTGCACGGAGCTGTGGTGATTTAAGGGAAATCGATGTAACAGTTATTAAATTATATGAAAGACTTGGTTCTGACTGAAATGAAGAGTTTCCTGGAATAAGAAACGTCCTGGAACTTTCTATTGCTGTCCTGGAGTTTTGTCTCCAGGGAATACAGATCCTAAAATCAATTTGAAGACAGTTGACTGGCTCGGGTGCCTTTGAAGCATTTTACCACCAAGCTGCTTTACGTGCTTGCGCCTTTGTTTTTGCACTCCGGGGTTGAGGGTTTGGCTGACTTAATTACACTTTATAAACACTTTCGGTGAGGTGTCTAACACTTACTTCAGGCCTTGGTTTAGAAGAAGGCAGGCTGTGATTATAACGGCTCATCTGACCTAGTTACAGTAAGTACAGTGAAATTGTGTTGGTGATGCTGGCAGGACGGCCACGAGCGCGGCGTTTGTGTCTACCACTGCTCTCGGCGTGGGCCCCTCGCTGCGCATTAGGGTGCCGGGGTGATGACACATCGGACGCTGCACTCTGAGACAACCCACCAGGTAACACGGCCATGCACCGCCCGAGCTCCCGACTTGGAGCGGAGTGAGCACTGCCGTCACTCCGGAGGAGCGCTGGCATCAGCCTGGGCTGCCGGCACGCGTAAAGGATTTGGCCGCTTCGGCTGCGAGCTGCGTGAAGGTGAACTGTGCCGGAGCCAGCGTGCTGGTAGCTGGTCAGTGCCTGTGCGCTGGGCTCACGGTGAAGGGTTCAGGATTCACCGACCAAGTGCTTGGTTTGCTCTGATCCTCTGATTCAGCCACCTTGAGCTGGTTACCAAGGAGGAGGGGACGCATCTGGGATGCGGCTGATGTTATTCTAAAGCCAAGTCTCCTTCTGGTTGGATGAGCCATGCTTGGGCAGTAAATCTTTCCCTTCCATGTGTAAGAGGAGCTCTTGGGACTCTCTCAGGTGGAGATAACTGTGCTTAAGTGCGAGTAATTCTGTTTTGCGGCATAATTTGTTGTCATTTGTGCTTGGCTGCGAATTGCAGGAGCCAGCCGAGATGCCCATGGCCCTAGGGAGGGGGTGCAAGGGCCTGGAGGGCTCTGGTGTCTCCCCCCTTCCAGACTTGTTCTCATCTGTGTTGCCACCTTCAGAGAGTGGGCAGGGGAGGAGGCACAGGAGCCTTCTGAAGTTCTTGGCAAGTGCTGTTCTCTGCCTCGTCCCCTTCATAAAGCTAACAAAAGCGGGAAAAGTACTGCTCTGAAACACAGAGTGCTCTTAAAAAATGCCGGTAATATAATTTAATGGCAGACCACTGGGAGATGTTTTAAAATAGATGCTTTAATTCAAAGCAGAATTGGTCTGAGTCAGTCTGATTGAGTTTCCCCATCTCCCGTTCTGCTGGTGGTCACTGCGTGTGCTGATCCGTAACGCGCTAAACACACCCGTGGCCCTACCACCGCAGCCACCACAAAAAGTGTTGCCTCTGACACCACCACCTTCTCCTGTCATTTTTCTTTCCCTGGCCTCACAGGTTTGATACTCCCCGAGTCGCAGCATCTCGCTGCCTGCAGCCGCGCACTGCTTTCCTCCAGCTTTCAGGATCACCTGCAAGAGTTTATTCTAGCAGAAGCATAAAGGAAAGGCAGTGAGTTTTCCTGGTTTCTCCTTGTTTTAGTTAGGAACCCAGCCTGGGAGCTCCCCTCTGTGCTTGCTTGGTGGCAGGCTGGCTCCCGGTCCTGTCCCCGTTCCTGAACAAGCAGCGATTCCCTTCCCAGTTTCCAGTCCTCAGGGAGCTGTGTGCTGGCAGGGCTGGCTGATCTGAACCCCCCCCTCGCACACGCTGCATTTCGTCTCTGGTTATAAAATAACTCCCAGCTGCTTCCTTATCCTTGTTCTTAGTGTCTGTTTTAAAAATAAACCATTTGTGGTCTCAGCTTGTCAAAGCCGCTCGGTGCAGTCACTCACCACGCACCTTGTTCTTCTTGTTCGCTTTTGAAGCCAGAGTGGCAGCTGCCCTGTGCCTGGCAGGAATGACTCTGGGTTCTCAAAACAGCCAAAATGCAAAGCAAAGCCTTCATCCGGCTGGGCGAAACCAGTCGTGCCATGGGAGCAGGAAAAGCCAGGCACAGTCTGTAATCCCTCTGCAAAAAACCCAACCCTGTTCGGATATTCAGTACTCTTCCACACTGTAGCTACTCTTAGACTTATTTTTGCACGCCGTGTTGCTGCGATCTGATACTACATCCTCATTGTTGCTCGAGTGTCCCTCCCGCGTGCGCAGCCACCTGTTTGCACGGAATGGGCCAGCTTGGCCTGCAGAGACATCGGGGGCCTGATGGCTTTTGCACAAGTGTCTCACTGGGTCCCGTCTGCAACCCCCGCCTTTGGCAGCTAGGTTTTTCAGGAAACTTAGTTCTGAGCTCTTTGGTTGTGTGAGGGTGATGAGTGGCCAGGTTTTCTCCTGTATGAGTGCGTCAGTCTATATTGTCAGTTCAGCGCAAGCTTTCAAGAAAGCATCTGCGCGTTGAGGCAGCTGTCCTGTAGGTCGGTGGTTAGGAGGTGGTAGAGGATCTGTGAAGGTTGCCCAACAAAGTAAGCAACGTTTCAGGTTTTGCTGGAAGACGGCAAGTCAAAGTAATGTAAATGCCGGAAATACTTCTGCTTTGCTGTCCCTGTCTGTCAGCATGCGTGTTCATGAATTAATCGCAGAAATGCGGTGGCATGCCTTCTCCCCTAGGACAGGTTGTTAAAATTCCAGGTGGCGGTTTCTCAGTGGATTATCTTCTGTGATTATATTACTGTGGTCTTGCAAAATCAATTTAGCAGTCCTGGTTATTTATAACAGTGTCATACGTCTTGCTTCCTTTTGGCGGTCCAGTTTTGTTGCCCACGTTTTGCCCCATTTGTCCACTAACAGGAAGAGGAAATAAACCACCTGCTTTTTAAAGGTTGCATAAATAGCAAGACCTTGGTAGTCTTAGGCAAGAGCTGGTGGTTTAATCAAGGTCACACAGCAAGGAAGTCACTAATTAAGATTTCCACAATGTATTTGGTCTCTTCACTTCAAACATATCATCAAAGCACCTGTCCCAAGCTCCAGGGCACTGCCACCTAATTAAACACAATCAAATTCTGATAAAAGCAGCAGTGAAAACCCCGCTGCCTCTGTCCCCTCCCAAAATCAGCTGCCCACAGAAACCAAACACTTCTTTTTCACCGCGGGTCCTGCAGAATAACGCCTCTTCTGCGGCAGCACTGTGTCGTGGCTGCTCGCAGCCTTCGCCGGGAGGTGGAACGTGCTCTAACAAGAGGGTGGGCCAGCAGCGATGCTCCAGCTCCTCCCGGGGCGAGGGCTGCTGGGGCTGCCCTTCCCTTGCTTTCCCTGCCGCGGCTCCACCGTCCCCGGGCTGCAGTCGGAGTGCTGGGGAAAGGCATTTTTCTTTCCTGTTTGCTTCTTGAAAAACTTTTTCTGGACTAGGTGTGTCTCGTGTGATGGCACGTGGATCCTCGTTATTAAGGGCTATTAATGTATTAATCCCCGTGGACCCACTGTGCTGGTTATGCCGGGTACCCCGCTGCCCCTGGAAACGAGCCCTGCTGCAGGCTCATTCGTTCTCTTGGGGGCCTGGTAGGGGCTTTGCTGCCTTCTGTCTCTCCAAAGTTTGGTTTTTTGAGAAGTGCCTCGCCACGTGGGATTTTCCAGCAGTTCTCGGCACGAGGCCCCGCAGCACTTGCTTTGGCAACGACGGCAGGCACCAAGCACCGGCTCTAATGCGGAACAGCCATGAGCTGTGTTTCGCTTGAAGCCGTGCCGTGGTCGCGTGGAAAGACTCGGAGCAGGAGCGGAGAGGAGATCTGCAGCCAGCGCTCCCCTCTGCTCCCCTGCCACGTGCCTCCGCATTGCGGGGTTTGTGCCCTGCTGGGTTTGCTGGCCGGGTTGAGCCCCTCTCCCTGCCCTCCTCGTGGTGTGACTGCCCCAGAGCGTTTGGCAGCGAGCCTTGCCAAAGCTGCGCTCCCGGCCATGGAGCAGTGCAGTGTCAAGCCCAGGTCTGAGCCGGAGAAAATGGCCGGTTCTTTTCTAATTGCAATATTTGGGGTGGGACAGATACTGAAGACAAAGGAAAACACGTGGCTTTTGGGCAAAAAAAAAACCAAAAAACAAACCAACCCCAAGTTGTGAATACTTTTTCATAATCTTTTTTCAGTTTGATTACTTCATCCGAGCCCCTGAAATCAGGAGGGCAGGAGCCCCCAGCCCCAAAGTGGGAGCTGCTGGGGGGAAACACTGGTGTTGTCTTTGATGGACGGGGTGGGAAGAGCCAAGAGGAGCCAGGCTCCTGCCCGGACCTCTCCGCGGAGCAGAGCTTTGTTTACAGTGTATCTGTGGTTGAATTACACCACATACAGTAATTCTCATTGCATTGCCAGTAATTTCACTGACTTACCAAGCAGGCATCATTTCCTGAAAGTCAGCCCTTGTACTTAGAGGAAGTAAGAGCACTCGCCATGACTAAACACTATATGCAAATTTCCCCAGGCTTAGGACAGACATGCTGTATGGCTGTCCCTTTTTTTTCTCCATTTTCACTCCTTTCTTCTGCACGTTAATTTTTAAAAACCCTTGATGAGCTCTCTTCCTGGCTTATTGCTGCCGTCGCGGTCATGAATGAAGACCTTTCTCCATTATATACTGAAAAACCTCACTTTACTGCTTCATCCAAGTCCTGCTCCGCTGACAGCAAACTGAATGCTGTTTTAAAATGTCCCAAATGCAGTTCTGGCTAAAGTTCCCATCTCTCTACAAGGTAATGCCTGGGGGTTTTTTGGGGTTCTCTTTTTTTTTTTTTTTCCCCTCTTTTCTGTGGAATTCCTTGTGCATTTTGTTTGTGAGGGTAGCCAGCTCCAGCTGCTGCCCCGGGCTTATGTGTCCCCCCATAATTTTTGCAGTGGCAGCAGAGGTTTCGGGGTGATGGCTCTGGATGCAAGGCGGTGGGAACAGATTTGCTGTGCTGAAGATGTGATTTGTGTTTAGCTGAAGCGTGTGGTACTTGGAGATTGTTCCTGTCGGTTGGAACTTGGTCACTAACTGCGAAACTTGGAGGAAAAGGAGCCGTGTGGAGAATTGATCGGTGTCTTTATGTAGTGGTAATGCCTTTCAGGAGTTTTGTTTGAAAACCAGATGCCAGGTACAGAAAAGCAAGGGAAACTCTTGCCAGACAGAGCACCGAACCCTTAAGCCTGCAAGTTTTGCCTCGTATTTAGAAAGACTTTGGGGTTTGGCAGCTGAAAGATTTTCTTTTAGTGATTGGCTGCTTACATTGCAGCTGTTAATTCTTGATTCTGTTTTCCCTGAAACATAATTTGTTTAATCTGTGATTATTGAAGAATCAAATCTTGCTTGTCTGGCAGTGTAGCTCTATTCGTGTATGTGTATTTCTGTGTGCCTGTGTATATATGTTTATTTTTTTAAATCCCATATCAACTGCGTGCTGTGTAACAGTAATCGATAGTTGCTGTGCAGAAGGAGTATTTGTTTTCTCTGTGTCTGGACTGTGAGCAAATAAGTCATTTATATTGATGGCTTCATGGCAAAAAATATTTTTCGGATATATACTCCTTCTGTATTTAGACTTCACCTGTTCTTTCATTATCTTTAACAAAGACCTTGCTTTGGCTAAGGGCACTGACCTGTTTCCAGTGGCTAGGAGAAAGGTTAAGCGTTTGGGTTAGTTTACCTCGATTTTTTTTCCTGATCTTTTCTAGGGAGTTAATTCCTGGTTTGTGATAACTTATCTGTTTTGAGATAACAATAGTGTATGCCACCAGGAGCAACTGGTGACTCAGTTTGAATCACAGTTTAGAAGTCCAGCAAATGATAATCATAGATTTATCAAGTCACTCACTAGAGCATCTTCTGATAGGAAGCCCAGATGATGATTTGTGATCCTCTATCTCCTGTTATAGTACATTGATGTTGTTTCAACTTCAGTGTAAAAAAAGAACATGCTGGCAGGACCCACAGCGAGCAGCTGTGCATAGCCTCTGCATCGGCTGCCCCTTGCTCGCTTATAAAATTCTGCATTAAGCAGTCGCCCCGCTGTAAGGGAATCGTCCCTTTGCTGTGTTACAGTGGGCTTCTGTACGCTTCATCTCTGACTTGAGTGGTTAGTTCTGAGCGGTGTTTTCACAGCAGACTGCAAGGTCTCTGTGTCCGTCCTTCGGTAACGGGAGAAACTGGGAAAAGTCTGTGCTGTGAAACGCAGTGCTCGGGGTTGAGATCTTCAAACCAGCGTTTCAGCCAGGGTTCACTGTCCTGGTGCAGCCGAGTGTGGAGGTAAAGCAGGTCTGGCAGCCCCTGGGGGCAAACCCTCCTACCAGGGATGATCTGCATGCTCTCTGGAGCAGGATCGTCTGGAGCGATGATCCAGTGCTCTCTGGATTTTGGTTGGAGGCTATGCTAAATTGGGGGGGTGGGGGTGTGTAGAAAGTAAATAAAATCTGAAAAAAAACCCCAACCAAACCCACTGCCCCACCTCCCCAATAAATAGTCTAATTCCAGAAATAAGATTTATGTAGAGAATGGTTGCAGAATAGCATTTGAAATAAAGATCCTGCCTTGCAGGATAACTTCCATCTGTTGCTGAGATTTGACTTCCACTGAAGCATAAAATAAGTGCTATTACTGTAAAAACCTCTTATTTCCAACAAGAAAAAATTAAAATTCTTACTAATCGGTCTTAAGCAGGGACAAAATAACTCGCTTCAAATCCAGACGACTGAGATGGGTGACCTCTCTGGAGCGATTTCGCTGAGCAGCTTCTCAAGCGCACCGGACAAAGCAGAAGCAGCGTGTTCCAGATCTGGGGGCTGGCTTCGTGGTCCCTCCGCTCAGCTCCTGGCCCCTTTCCAGTGCTTGCTGGACCTGTAACCTCCTCACTCTTTGTGGTTCTTGGGAAATCTCTTCTCCTCCCAAAGTCTTTGTCTCCTTTCCAGCTTCTGTCTGCATGCGGGGGCTCGGCACCTTTCGGCTGAGGGTCTCTCCTGGCTGGGATCAGCTGTACCTGGTATCAGTGGGTCTGACAGCGGCTTTATGCCCCTGAGGAAAGGAGTCCTTTTGCTCACTCTGTCATTTCATGAGCCGATGGTTTAGGTGATGGTCCTTCCTTTCCCTTGCGGAGACTAAGGTAGCTGCTTCTGTTTGCTCCATATAAACCAGCGGGGTAATTAGTCAAGGCATGGTTTATAGTGACACGGGCTGCAGTTATCGGTATGGCCCTGTATTAAACTGCATCTGCATCTTGTATGTAAGCAAGTCTAATTTACTGGGGTTGCACTGTAAGTGCTGCAGGGTGGGGATCCAGCCCATGACTAATTTAGTGCTCTTTAGATAATGTAATTAGATAAGGTAAGGCAAATGGGAGACTCAAAGTTTGTGACTAATACCTTGTAATACTGCAAGAGGATGGGCTTGCTGTAGTCATTTCCAGGACTAAAATTATCCCCCCTCTGGCTTGGAGGCCGATTTCCTCTTCCCTGTTTCAGTCCAGTGCCCAGAGCAGAGAGCAGTGGTGGAGACGGTGGGGCTGGAGCCTGTGCTGGGGGATGGAAGGGGCTGGGCTTGGGAAGCCAGAAGGTGCTTGGGGGTGTCCTGGGTTGTGTTACAGTCCTTTCACGTGTCCCGCTGCTATTCCATACTGGCACTTCCCTCTTTGGGAAAGCGTTGCTACAAAATTGATCTAAACTGGTTTATACCAAGTGTGATATGAGAGAGTAGCATGAGGTGAAGTGTGAAACTCTCTTCCTAAGCCCAGATGTCAATGGTTTCTGCTTTACTGTGTCCCGGATGGACCTGGAGAAGTGTGGTAGCACAGGAGTGCAGATCACGGTGACAGTCCAGAGGCTGCTGAACTCCTGCAGCGCTGGTTCTTTGGGATCTTGGGTCCAGAGGAAGAAGCAGGAGCCTGGTGAGGACAGCAAGAGGAGATGGTGGCTTGTTTCAGCAGCGCAGTGCTTCGAGGTAATCGGCAAGTGTCTCCGCAGAGGGCTGCAAGGCTGAGAGAGGCTACAGACCTTGGAAGGTGGGAGTTAGAGGAGAAAATATCTGAATAGCATGAGTGGTGTTAGCTTGAATCCTCATGTACTGCCCGTACAGAACTCCAGATCAGGAGCTCAGGGCTGCGGGGGGTAGGCAGGCAGGTTGGAGCAGGATACACGAGGCGCTTGCTCTGGCTGAGAAATACCACATTTCCCCAAGTGTTCTCCTGCTTTCTCGAGTGTGAAACACAGTCCTCTTTCCAGAGATCACTTAATTCCGAGATGATAAATCTAGGTGCCTGCTGCAGTCTCTGAAAAGCCTTGGTTTCTGGGTAATCCTAAAATAGCCACAGAAATATCAAGAGTAAGAGCTGCACAGGAAATGCTGCCCGTCCACCGTCACGCAGGCAGCAGTGGTGTCGTACAGTAGCACGGGTACCGGTGCTAGCGGGAGGGTGTCCGGCATGGCAGTACTGCCCTGGTAGCACAGCCTAACGAACAGCCCTTCCTCATTAAGCCCTTGGGTCCCTGCAGTCGTTTTTTGGCAAATCCAAACTTTACACATCATGCCCACGATCTCTGTTACTGCTCACCTTCGTGTTAGCGTGTCAGTGCTCTTGGCAACTGCCAGCGCCAGCACCTACGGCTTTGGAATAGAGACTGTCTTCTTGGGTGCCAAACAAGGCATAGCTGGGAAGAAGGTGAAGGGGATGTGTCCTGAAGGCTTTAAACTCAGGAAAAAAATGTAATTTTTGATAGCAGTCGGAGGGGACTCTGACCCAGCTCTTGGCTTGAAGCCCTTAGGAATAACGCAAGCAGGCTCAGCTGTTCATGATTTTATGTCAGGCAGGGCTAAGTGACTTTTAAAATCTTTGGCTGCCTTTCTGCCTTGTAGTAGGAAATTGGCCCTTAACTGGAAATGAACAGCGATTTCTCCAAATATCAGAGACTGTGGCTGTCGTCCAGCTGCGCTGCAGTATTATCGCACTTGTTTGGTTATCTGACCTAGCGGAGAGCTTGAGCTGGCTGTGTGCTGACAAACTGGAGAAGAACCACAACACCGATCTGTGCTGGCAGGGTCCTGTGGGACACCAAGAAAGACCTGTTGGTCCATCTGCGTGTTCCTCTGGGACAGAGGCACGTCTCCAGCAGGACCCGCGTGCTGGAGCTTGGTGTTTCGAAGTAAGGTGCTCTTCAGTAAACAGCAGACAAAGTTGTTCTGCTTTGAAAAAGTTTGAAAGTGGTGTTTGATGTGGAAGGAGAGCTGAGGTGCTGTGATGGACTTGGGGAAGGTGCTGTGATCTGTGCCGGAGCTAAGGATGTGGATTAAGAAGTGCTTTTTGGCTGTTGGTTTTTGCCACCTGAAATTTGAAAAACCAGACAAGAAATTGCTGGTGGGGGGGGGACAGAAGGCTCTTTCTGAGCCAGAGTCCACATGGCTCAAACCAACGTCAGCACTGGGTTGGCACAAAATAAAACAATTGTAAGCCGTCTCAGCGCAGGGACCAGCCACAGAGCGAGGGCAGAGCCTGATCCTCCTCACTGAAGCACGTTCCCTTCGTGTTTGGACCGTGGCATGCCCTCGGGAAAAGCACTGGCAGATCTGCCGAGATTTATCTAGATGCAAATCCAGATGACGCTGGTGCTCCTTCCCCCTCGCTCCTGGCAGCGGCGTTTGGGCAGAACCTGCCATAAGGAGACCGGTTTTTTCCAAAGCCCCCAGGTATTGCTGTGTTATAAATCACAATTAAATGGCTGTGTCGTTGTCAGGTGTAGCTGGTACCCTGTGGGCTTCTGCACATGAATGAAATACTTGAGTCCTTTGGCTGAGGACTTTTTGCCCCTCAGCAGGCTTTTTAATCAAATACAAAGCCGAGGTGACTGACACTCTGTCAATGCTCCTCTTTCTTCCGCTCCTCTGTACGCAGAGATGCTCACAGTCTGAGTTAGCCTTGAACGTGTTCTGGCACTTCTGTCCAGTCAATGTTTTTCCTCTGTTTTCAAGAAACTGAGATTTTAAAACAGATGCTTGGAGCATGTCCTCATTTACAAGTTAATTTCTAAGTTTTGTGGAGCGTGAAGTAACGGAGCTGCTCATTTAATAGAGAATTTAAAACTTCCTGGATGAGTAGGTGTGAGAAAGGAGCTCTCTGGTCTTCTCATCCTGCCTCCTCTAACTGCGGTCATTTCTCCGTTTAAGGACTCTTCATGCTTCAATGAGCTCTCCAACAACTCCCTCTTCTCGTCCCATACGGATTCCCTCTCTAACATTGTGGATTCTAAGGACTTGTTGCCTGCCGATAGTCAGAACCACACGCCAAGGTTACAGGATCTGAACACGTCGCAGCAGAACCAAATACAGGTACGGGCTGCTCCTCTTCCATCCTCCCCGTCAGACAGTAAATACCTCAGGCTTCATCCCATGGTATTTTCACCAAGGAATTAAGAATCCAACCCAATTCCCTACAAGGGTGAAGTTGCGGTGTGATGATGTTATTTTGCTATTACCAGCTTTACTTGAGGAGGGAAGGGGTGACGTGATAACACATACTTTAGTCTCCTGGAAGCAGGAGAGATCCTGGACATCCTCAGAGGGATACACGTGCTCTTTGAGTGTGGCGCAGGCGCTAGCTTTTCTTCTGACAGCTGTGGCAGGGAGGCGATCACAAGGGAGATGTGTCCTTAAAACATTCAGCAAGTCCTGTCTGTGACAGGGCGCTCAGGAGTGATGGAGAGATGGACTTTGAGGAAAAACACCGTGACATAGATTAACTGTCCCCGCAGCAGCCGCCACCATTTGTTTATTCTCCATGGCAAATATTTTAGTAACAATGAGTAAAAACCAAACTCTGTTTCAACTTAAGACTAACCATTTGTGTTTACTTTGTGAGTCCAAGTCCCTGCAAGCTTTTACATCTCTGAGTTTTCCTGGGCGTGTGATCTCCCAGCAGTCCCACAGCAACATGTGGTTCTGTGCGTTTTTACCAGCCTCTGCCATCTGTTTTCCTTCATCTGTTGGGACTGATTATTACTCACTGTTGCACAACCTGGTATCAGTCGCTATGGGTAGCCACCGGCCTTGGTTGTTGGTGGAACCACCATCGTACGCAACTGCTGAATGGCTGTCTCTTGGCTCTCACGGTGGATGCCCAGCCGCCCGCACAGGTTTCCTTTGTAGGATGTTGTCTCATGAAGATTGTGGGGGAAAATCATTCACGTGAATGCTCCAAGAGGCAATCTGGCATGCCGTGCTTTAGTCACTGTTGTATTGTGAGGTTCTGTCATGTTTTTAGAGGCCACATTTTGCAGTTAGTAGTGTCTGACTGTTTCCGTGATGAATGTTGGCTGTTTGTTACAGCGTGGAAATAAGAATCTCGGCGGCAGTTCTGCTTTGCAATGCTGCTGCTGTGTGGCTCAGTGACAGGTCGGCATTGAAGGAGTGCGGCTTGGCGGCCAGGGTCCTGGCCTGCGACTCAGGAAATCCAAGCTCCTGCCTGCCTTGGACTTTCTGTGAGCTCTGAGGCCGCTCGTGAAGATCCTCAGAGCAGACACCTGAACTCTTGCTGAAATCAGTGAGATTTGATCACCTTTATAGACTTTTGCAGAGTCTGCTTGGCCCTCAGCGTGTCCGAATACCACTGCCCTCCTTCCCGGGGGTAAATGCACTGGGATGAAGGGCCACGCTGCTGCGCTGACAGCAAGGGCTCTGCAGGCAATCCACACAGTAACTTTGCACTAGTTTGAACTTGAAGACAGCAGGAAGAGAGCTGAGCTATTTGAACCAAAGAAATGGCCACAGACATCACAGGCTTGTAAATCACAGGATGATTAAAACAGCTAGAAAACAGATACATCCCCCAAGACAGAGAAGGCATGTGCCTTATTACTCCTCATCTCCTTTTTTCATTGTTTTTTTACGTAGTAGCCTAAATCACTGTGAAAATAGTTCCGTGGTGTCTTGTTTCTAAACGTGTGAACTCTGGTCGAGATACTCGATGCCTAAAAGAGCTTGTAGGTTTGTGTCTGCGGAGTATACCGTAGAAAACTTACTGGGAAAAGCTGTTCAGAATCCAGCGTAAAGAATGCAAGTGAGAAACAAATATGTGTCACGTAAGTGTGAGACTAACTCATCTGACCGCAGCAGAGCAGTGTCTTTTCCTTGCATGCTGTTCTTCACGTTCTCCCCTCGCCCCTGGTTGTCCTGCAGAGCACTTAGGTTCAGATAAGGCCAATTAACTCCTTGGAATTCCATTTATAAACTACTTCCTTTTGAAAAGAATCTCTAGCTGCTTTAAACGTCTTATCTGTGTTTTCTGAATACAGAGGTGGCTGGGGGGCTTGGTTGCTTTTTTGGGGTTGGTTTTTGTTGGGTTTTTTTTTGTTTGGTTGGTTGGGTTTTTGTTTTTTTTGGGTTTTTTGTTTTGTTTTGTTTTGTTTTTTACAAGTTTGACATTCCCTGAAGAGGTGTCAGTTAAGTACATCCCAGTCAGGAGATCTCAGTTTCATTTTTGCATGGGAGGAGGTGACTCACAGGAAGGACACTAGGTGAATGGATTGTCAGATTGACTCGTGATTGGCAACTGCTTTATTACCTGAATTTCAAATATGCTTTTTTTTGTTGTTGCTAAAGGCGGCAAACCAAGTGATGTGTTGCAAAATCTTGAGGCAGTGCCAAAGAAAAGATTCCTTGCTGTAACATTCAGTACAGGACAGAGACTTTGCTGATATCCTGCACCAATATACAAGTAATTCAGATGATCTTTCCCTGTCCCTTCCCACATCATTACACCACCATCATTTTCCGTAAAATTGCAGGAATTTTGGCTTTTGAGTAGCCAGAGCAGTTACTAAGCTACAGTACAGAACTGGACGTCAGTCACGTTACTCCGTATGTAACTCAGGCGAATTCAGTTGTTTGTAGCTGTGTGGTCAGCTTTACCCAGGAGCAATGGCCAGCCTCGCGCTGAGCTGTCAGGACAGAAGTGAATTTACTGAGACCGAATTTCAGTCTCAGAGATTCAGGTGGAGCGGAAACAGCAATCTCTGAACAGCTCTGATATGTCGGGCATCCCATGAGTGAAGCCGGGTGCATCCTGCCTGTGAGACCCACACGTAGATCCCAGGTACACGTACAGCCTTGGACCTTGTCCTCTTAAAAAAAAAAAAAGAAAATAAAAAAGAACTGCCCTCTGGCGTGAAGCTATTTGAAGACACGATGTGGAAAAGCCTATATCCGTATTTTAGCTTTCCCCCTTCTTTTTGTCGGCTGTCTGTTGGCCTGGGGGAGTGGGTTTACAGGCGGGGGACAGAGCAAAATTTGAGAAAACAGAGACTGTGCAAGTCTGCACGTTTCAAGCTCCCTAAGAAACCCTTAAGCGCCCGGTGCAGCAGCTTTAGGTGGAGCATTTGTGATTGGGGAGGAAATGGCTGGGCACAGAGCTGCCTTCATCTGCCCTGCGCAGAGAGCTGTTATCCCTAAAGAAAGGAGTCGTATATAACGTGTGGGCTCTGCTTGTCGCTTCAGGAATGGGCATAGAGGGAAGAGCTACTACGCTGTTAAATATTTACAGGAGTTAGCAGACAAACACACTTGCTTTGTTTGTAATGAAGTTGTGAAATATCTTTTTAAAATAGTTCATTGTGTTTTCTCACAACCATCTCAGGAGTTTACAGTGTTTTTTAAGACTGGGGAAGCAAAGCCCTGCCTCTGAAGCCTGTAGCTAGAATTTTTGTGAGCTCCTGATGTAGTTTTTTCTGACTTATTCTCAGCACTTTAAAAATGCGAGCACCCTTCTCCTAGCTCAGTACATAGGGAATGAATTTATGCAGAGAGGAGTTGGCTTGTCAGCCAGATGTGACTGCTGCTTTTCTCGCGGAAGTCACGGCAAGATGGGGCAACACGGAGAATAATGCAAAGAGGAAAAAAAATGGAGTAAGACTGAGTCTTTGTGCAGTTGTCTGCGACTTCACTGAATGAAACGTTCTCATCTATGCTTTGTATGCCTCTTCTGTTAACGTTTGTAGGTATGTAGCATAGAGGAAAGAGAAAAACTGGGAGGTGAGCGAGAGTAGAGAAAGGAAGGAATTGTACGAGTTCTGTCTAGAGCAAGATGATGTATCGTCCACAATAGTTCCTGGTCCCACCTGGACTGGCCCTCACAGCATGTTCTCGGCTCTGCAGTTAGTTTTTCAGTGCCCCAAACAGCCAGGGTTTCTGGCTCTTCCTTTGCAATACCTGAGGTGAAATGCTGTGTGCCAAAGCCGCGTTGCTGAATCGGGGTAGCAGGGATTTATACTTTGAAGATTGTGTGATGCAAAACCAGACCTGCATCAGCTTTCTGCTGTGAGAGCCGAGAGAACCATGTCCTGCCATTCCAGCAGATCTGGGCCTTTCTCTCGCCCAAGAAGAAATTCTTATACTGAGCTCAGATTTGTAGGTGGAGATGTTTCACCTGCTCTCCAGATTTGTTGGCACTGAAAGTAGCTCTTCCGTCCAGCTTCCTTCTGGTAATTCTGACTCAGGCTTCCAGTAATGGAGGGTGGTTTTTTCTTTCTTTCTTTTTTTTTTTTCTTTTTTTTTTTTTTTCAATTTAAAAAAAGGAAATAATCTGAGTGTTTATGCTTAAGAACTTCCCATCTTTCAGTTCTGCTGGTGGAGCATGGGTCTCTTTGTACATCTGGCACTCTTCACAGGCTATAAACTTGAAGCAGTGCTGCTTCTGGAGTTGCTGATTGCTTTGGATGCCATGAGCTGCTGGCTTGACCTTGCTCACTGCCGGGAAATTCCAGTGTGATTTTGCTTGCTTGGGGGCAGACAAAGGATCTCCTCCATTGTGCCTTCCCAGCTAGGAGTGTCTTGGGAGCTCTCCTGGCCAGCAGCGGTGCAGCGGGCTGGATGGTCCAAAGCCACCGTTAACTCTGAGACAGCAGTTGGTGCCCGAGAGACCTGGCAGCTCATACGGCAGCCTGACCCCACCGTCACTGGCCTGGTGGGAGTCTCGGTGGGGTTTGAGCTCCTGGGCCTTGTGGTTGGTCTCTGGAGCGGAGGTCCTCACCGGTGGAGGTCTCTGCAGGGTGAGGTGAGCCTGTGGGGCAGCTGGAGGTGTGCAGGCTTTGGTGGTCTCGGGCAACCCTTAACCTCGGGACAGCTGATAATTGGTGCTGACTACGGGTTGCGTTCTGGCGCAGTTATCTAATTACTTTGAATGGTGGTTTTAAGGTTAAAAACAAAAATGCAAAATTGTTAAGTAAATGTTTGTAAGATGTAAAGTGTCAGTATTCTGATTTAATGCTCGGTCCTTTCCCAGCGATGGCTTTCAGTCACAGTTTTGTTCAGTCTTTCCCATTCCTCATGTTTGGATCTTCTTGGCTGTACTCCTGTCCCCCCAGTCTGGTCCCCAAAGTGATGCCATTTCTTTTCCATTAGCAAATCAACCCCAGAGCTCTCAGCTGGACTCGCCAGTTTAGAATAAAACACATGATCCTGCCCCGAGAATCTTATGCCCAAGACCTCATGTTTAAAGGCAAAACGTGGCATTTCGGAATGACCTGTCTTGATGTTGTGTAGTTTGGCAGAAAGACTCCAGTCCCACAGCGTAGGAGGACATGCATCCCTGCAGGCTTTCATCACACGTGGGCACACATGCAAAATGTTCACATTTCTTGCAGGAATGTATTTGCCTTGGTCAGTTATTCCCTCTATGTGTGTTGACAAAGGTGTGTATGGCATTTCCAAGATTTATTAGTTTCCAGAATTACTGCCCAGGGCTTTTCATTCTCAAAGTATTAAAGTCCACTGAGAACATCAGGGTGTAAGTGCTGAGTGCAGAGCACAAGTATCTTTACTGTTGTCGTATTTTTGCACTTGTTGGGATTGGAGGGCTGAGGGTTAAGTCTGCTTTCTCACCTGCACCCTTTCTGTTCCAGCTATTCTCACCCAGCAGATCGTTCACTGGCTTAAACAGTTTGAATGACCATGTTCCTGCTGTCCCCAACACCCCGCTCCTCAAAAGCTACCAGGTGAGAATGACAGTCGGTGTCGGTAGGATTGGACACTCGGCTCTGAACGTGGTATCATCCAGTGTGGAGGGAAGCAATCCTGACCGTTTTCCCTTTGAAGGGAGTGAGACAAAAAAATCAGGCAGATGCAAGTCACTGCCTTTTCCCAGACCGTCTTGTATTTCCCTTGGTGGAACCTCACTACATTAAAGAATGAGTTGGGCTTTCTTTACGTTAAATGCACACGATCTAGAGAGTCTGCTCTTCCTGGAATTACATGACTTTGCTTTATGCTGCTGAGTACCATGCTGAGTTTAAAGCTGGTCTAGGTCCGTTACGCTGGGCCAGATTAGAGCACGGCTGGTCAGAGTTCATGCTAGCCCACAGCCCCTCTGGAAAGCAATGGAAACATCTTTCCCTAATTTGGTGTGCACTGTACGTTGCAAGTAGCTCCTTGAGCTCGTGCTGGGCCCCCAGGGGTGGGCTCTCTCAGACACTTTTCCTTGTGTTGCTGTAGTCTATAAATGAGATGAATTGTTGCAGGGTTGGTGAATTCATGCTGGGACGGTTCAAACGGTAGCTTCTGGCACAGCATAGCACTGCATGCATTCTTAGTTCGATGAGAATGTCAACATTTGGTCAATGCTGCGTTTCTTTTCAGTCTCAAACTCCTGCAGAGGAGGAGGATGAAGGTGAGGAGGAAGAAACAGAAGAGTTGGGGCAAACGGAGACCTATGCAGAATATATACCTTCAAAGTGTGAGTGTCTTGCCGTCGCGTGAGTGTGGGAAGTACTGTTAACTCTGTTGTGGATCAACCCAAATAACTGCTCCCTTATTTTCCCACAAGCAGTTTATGGTGTTTGCTGTGGCACATCCCAAGCTTGTGATTTTCTAGAAAAACTTTGCCAGCGTACTGATCCTTTGGTGGTTGCTACACTAATTTAACAGAACACTTTTCTGTTGCTCGCTTTTGGGGGAGGCATGACTTGGTTTTGGCAATCTGAAGTTTCGATAGTTACCTGTTTTCTGTGCTGTCATTAGCCAAGATTGGGAAGCACCACCCTGACCTCGTGGTTGAAACAAGCACTCTGTCCAGCGTCCCCCCACCTGACATCACCTACAGCCTCTCCCTGCCGAGCTCCGTTGCTGACAAAGGGTCCCTCTCTGCACTACAGCTGGAAGCAATCATTTATGCCTGCCAGGTATGTGGCTCTGCCTCACCCAGCCTGCACGTCTTATGCTAAAGGAATCTGCTGTTTGTATGTTCAAGTGTGTTTTAACGTCACCTGTAGCAGAGGTGATGAAACTGTGGAAGCCTTGGCCTATGGCATTTGAAATGCCTTTTGAAAGGATTATTTGAAGTTGGGGACTTCTGTGGGGTCTGTTTCCCAAAGAGGCAAACCCCTTGACTTCTGTTGCAGAGAGGAGTGCTTTATATTTCTGGGTCTGGGGGGGCTATTCCATGAACTGCCTCTTGTGAGCTTGGCTGTGACACTTGGCCACTCCTGCCATCGTTCATCTACGCAGAAAATGCACTTGCATCGATGGGATACGTGAAAGGGTTAAGTGGTGCTTTTGTAAGCTCACATGAAAGCTGTTAGCAAAGGCAAACCAAGTTTAATTTCCAGCTCTGTTCTTGATTTTGCAGCAACATGAAGTTTTATTACCCAATGGGCAGCGAGCTGGGTTCCTCATTGGGGATGGTGCTGGAGTTGGAAAGGGCAGGACAGTTGCGGGCATCATCTTTGAAAATTATCTTAAAGGGAGGAGAAAAGCTCTGTGGTAAGTTGTTGGGTTTGGTTTTTTTTTTTTCCTTCTCTATTCCCGTAAGACCTTGGAGTTAGTTTGGATCGGGGAGTAAGGAATTCCTTAGTGCTGATGTTGGCTTTATAGTTGACTCATGCTGTGGCCTTGGGTAAGTCGTTTCCACCTCTTTCTCCCTGTGAAATGGGAATATTTCCCCTGCAGCGGAGATGGAGAATGAGTCACTATGAAATAGCAGATTATGTACTACTTGGAGTGCAATGTCGAGCCTATCCCCGCTTGCTTTGAAGTCAGCGGAGGGGTGTTCGGAGGGGTGTTCATGGACTTTCCGGCTACGGGCTCAAGCCCCTGGAGTGTGGGGTTTTACTGCAGAATACTCACGGCTTGTGTAAGTGGCAGACTGGAGTCTGCTGTAGGATCTTGCCTTGAGGTGTGTGGGCAGGGCAGCTGGAAATGTGACAGTTTTGCACACCTACTGTGCTTTAGTCAGAGCTATTAATCACTGTGCGTGCTCTCACTGTCTCCTTAGGAGATAACCAGACCCACGTCTTGCTTTGCAGGTTCAGCGTCTCCAATGATCTCAAATATGATGCTGAGAGAGACCTGAAGGACATTGAAGCCTCCCACATTCCTGTGCATGCTTTGAATAAGGTGGGGAGAAAAGTTGTAATGGTGTCCTGGAAATTCAGCCTACAGTAGCAGTTAGATGGATCCGCCTTAGCATGTGCAGCAGCAGCGGCTTCTGCCTCCGCGTGGCTGGTGGCACAGGCAGTAGCAGACAGCAAGCTGCTCGCTGTTCCCTTCTCTTGGCATGCTCTTCCCACTCTGGACTCTTGCTATTTTTATACGCCACAGAGCCGTTTCCTGCAGGGAGTGAGAAGTGTCTCCAGGCAAGTGCAAAGTACAGCCGGCCTTGAACCTTTCTCGCCACTCCTGAAGAGCCCTGCAGAGGCAACAGCTCCTGTTAGAGGTGGCCGTGCTCTGCTCTCCTGGGCTAACGTTTCCCAGCACTTGTTTCATGGCACCTCTTTTCAGAGGGAGGAAGGGAACACGTATAAACGCACAGATCTGTGCCTGGCAGGGGGCTGCAGGCGTGTGGTGCCATGCCCGAGCACATGGGCATATCCCATTTCCGAGCGAATCGGAGAATTTTCAGACTTTCTTCCAGTTATTCAGTGATGAGGATAAAGTATTTCTCAAAATACCACCAGCAGTTGTGTAGTGGCTGTTCACTGTGCTTTAGTTTCTTGTCCAGTGCATCAGCCTTGTCCAGGCTTGTGTTTGCCACGCCACTGGCCAGTCCGCTGGAACACTCTCCTCTGGTTTTAGTGGTGTCGAACACCCAGCTGTTACAAAGTCAATGGAAACCACGTGTGTTCGACACCTCTGAGTGTACTTTATTAAGAGACTGAAAGGGATCTTTGTTTTCAGACCAAACAGGCTTTAAATTGAACTTTCTTCAGAAAGGGAGCATGGGTTTTTTCCCCCTCCCTTTTATTTCATTACAGGTGGGACCCAGGATGGTAAGAGAGCAGTATTCTCACCTGGTCAAAAAGAAAATTGTTTTCTAGACGTAACTAAAACAGATGGGAGGGCTCAAAACAATTAAATGTTCTAAACTGTTGCTTAAACAAGTGAAGTGACTTCAGTTGGCCAGAAGACTGAAGTCCTAGCGTGGTCTCCACATTTCACTGCATGCGTCCAGATGTGCTGACACATTGGCTAGGGGAACTTGTCCAGGCATTTAAAGTCCCTGTCATCACCACATCTCAGTGCCAAATAGAAGGGCTAGAGACGTCAGCTACCAAGTCTTTTGTCTGTTCTGCTCTCAGCTTAGGTTTTGTTCTTGCAGGCACGGTCACAGCACAATTGGCGGTGTTGGTTGTGGGCAAAGAATGGGCGTGACGTACTGGGGACAAGCATCGTGAACACGTGGTCTTTGTTCTTCCTTTCTGTAGATTAAATACGGTGACACAACTACCTCAGAAGGAGTCCTCTTTGCCACTTATTCTGCACTGATTGGTGAAAGCCAGGCAGGCGGGCAGCACAGGACACGCTTAAAACAAATTCTGGACTGGTGCAGGGAAAATTTTGATGGAGTTGTATCCTTTTAAAAAACAAACAAACAAACAAAAAAAAAACCCCACAAACAACTGGAGAGAGAGAAGAATTGCATGTATGTGATTGTACTGCACCAAGGAAGAGCTTGGGGCCATCTGAAGTCACCGGGAGCAGCTGTGCCGAGCAGCCTGGTGCTTTCGGTGGATATTTAAATGCTGTAAGCACACGTGTCCCCCCACGCTCCTCTCTCCTCCTCCGCAGGTTGCCAGAGTTAATGGGAGGAGGGGAAAAACGCAGCTGGGATTAACCTTTTCAGCATTCTTCTCCCTCAGTGGTATAAGACAAGGCACACCTTGGAAGAGAAGGGAGAGGGAGGGGGAAATGACTTTGGGCTCTGAGGAGCAGAGGACTAGGCAAAACCAACAGATTTCATGCAGTGTGCGGAACAAGTCAGTCCCGTTGTTATTGGGACTGGTTGTTCAGTTGGCTGGAGGAGGCTGGGTTGTATTTTCTGTCTGCTCCCATCCTCGGGATGAAAATAGCTCCTTTGTCCTTAACTGATCTTCCCCTCCAGATTGTGTTTGATGAATGCCACAAAGCCAAAAATGCCAGCTCTACTAAAATGGGCAAAGCAGTGCTGGACCTTCAGAACAAACTGCCTCAAGCAAGGGTTGTTTATGCCAGTGCCACAGGTAAGCTGCTTTCGGCGTCGCGCAAACAGTTGCCAGTCACCTCTGTGGTCTGCCAGGATGCCCTTGAGATGTGAGTGCAACACTGAGAGTACGCGTTCGTGCAAGAAGATGCGAATGGTACTGCAGCGCTAGAACCTAGAGTGCCGAGATCTGCCCCGAGCCCCGTCACTGCCGTTACTCGTGACTTTTTGGCAAGTCAGACTAATTCCTCTCCAGTTGAACTTGTTCCTGGCCAGCTGTTCAGCTGTAGGAGGACTCTTCCCCAGTTAGTGTATGGAGGGCAATGTTTGGAAAGGTCCGTGGGTCTCCTAAGGCAAATGACTGTCCTCCTAAGAGTTCACTTTACTGGAGTCAGAACTACCCACAACTGCCGTGGTTTTGCTGACAGTGAATTCTGTTCAAACAGGTGCCTCTGAGCCAAAAAACATGATTTACATGAGCCGCCTGGGGATCTGGGGGGAGGGCACCCCTTTCAGAGCGTTTGATGAGTTCCTGCACGCAATTGAGAAGAGGTAAGTCAGGTCCAGCATCCCTTTTCATGCGGCTTACGTTTTGTGGCAGCCCTTGTTTGGGAAATCGATGCAATGCCTGAGGATGGTGTCTGAGGGCAGCTTGAGCCAGGAAGAGAGGTGGTGGTTACGCAGAGGCACGTCCCCCGTGCTGCTGGGAAGGGGTTTCACAGCTCCCTTCCTCTCCCAGGGGCGTTGGTGCAATGGAGATCGTGGCGATGGACATGAAGGTCAGTGGAATGTACATTGCCAGGCAGCTGAGTTTCACTGGAGTCACCTTCAGAATCGAGGAGATCCCCCTGGATCAGCATTACAAGATTGTCTACGACAAGGCAGTGAAACTGGTGAGCTGGTCCCACTGCAGTGGGGAGACGTGGTGTTTAATTGCGCCTTGAGCATGGCCGCTTGTTATGTGGGAGGGTTTGAGGACCACAAATTTAGTTTGTTCCTGAGAAAGAAAAAGGGTACACACACTCAGCTTATGTAAAAAAAAAAAGAAATCATCTTAGACTTTTTTGCTGCTATTTAAAAGTTCTATATTTGCAAACCAGAGCTTGCAACATCATGCTAATGCAGAAAGGAGAGAATGACCAGAGTGTTCATTCAGCCTAACACAGGCTCATTATTACTGATGTTAAATCAGATTATCAAGCCCCAGACTGTTCTAATAACCTCCTGCACAACAGTAATGAAAATGAAAACCAAGATATTAACTCAGCCTTTCTCGGTATTGTCTGCAGTGGACAGAGGCCTTGACGGTGTTCCAGCAGGCAGCCGACTTGATCGGCTTGGAGTCTCGGAAATCCTTGTGGGGTCAGTTCTGGTCAGCTCACCAGCGCTTCTTCAAGTATCTCTGCATTGCTGCTAAAGTCCGACGACTCGTTGAGCTTGCCAAGGAAGAGCTGGCGAAGGATAAGGTACGGTACCCGAGCCTCACTGCAGTGGCAGTGACCGTCAGTCTTACGTTACAAGTGATTTTTTTGTTTGTAGTCTGCAACCAGAGAGTTAATTACTGTTTGGCTTGACTTGAAAGCAATTTCAAACCTCTTTAAGGCTGAATTTCTCTCCAGATTAACCCTTGCGTTTCCCTGCAGTGTGTCGTCATCGGCCTGCAGTCCACCGGGGAGGCTCGCACCAGAGAAGTCCTGGATGAGAACGATGGGCGCCTAAATTGTTTTGTCTCTGCTGCAGAGTGAGTTAAAAATCCCTGTTTTTCTTCTGCTGGAGGATGCAGGGGAGGTGGAGGCGTGCTAGGGAAAGCCCTGCCCTGGGGCCACTTGTCACTTGCAGTTCTTGAAGCGTGGTTTCCTATCGCCTGGCCCATACTAGCTGTAAATAGAGAGGACGCTTAGTTGGGTCCTTGAGGCACCGCTGCTTCAGCAGAACTTCATGAGCTGGATCCTGGATTTTGATGGTTCCTGTGGTCCAAACTTGCACGAGCAGCCTTGATCGGACTGTCTACACATGTAAAATAATTGGCAGGTGTAGGAGGGCCAAAACCATGAGCTCAGATGTTGTCTGTGTGGGTCTGACCCTGGATAACGGGGCTGTTGACAATGAAGAAATGAGCAAGAGAAGCTGATGTAATGACAGAGGCTGGGATGATAATGTGAAGTGGCATTGCTGGAGCAATGAGAGGAAGGAGCGGTCAAAGGAGTTTAGATTTGCCAGTGTTGGCTTTCAGCGTGCATACAAGGCAGGACCAGCGTCCTGGTTCTGTTGCCTTTGTTCTGAGCTAGAAGGAGAGTTGGTCGTGCCTGAAGCGAAGCCAGCAGCAGGACTCGTGCTACCCTTTCAGCAGAGAATGAGGCTTATGCTCCCCCTCGTATCTGCAGCTTTCAAAATACCAACCTGTCCCACGAACGTGGCTGTTCCTGCACGATGGGTGATGAAAACCTGGGAGGGACATCAGGATGAGTTGCGATTCCTCTATTCTACCGGCGGCAGGACTGTTACTGTTTTCTTTTGAAGTGACTTTTAATGCAGGTGAAAGCAATGAGAGATGCCAGAGATAGTATGTGTCCAGTTCAGGCACAACTTTCCTCCCTTACTGGTGGAAGGGTTGCGTTGGTCTGTGGCACTGCTGTCTCCAGTCCACTCCTGCAAAACAAATACCAGTTTGGTGACCGTGCGCATCCAACAACCGCTTGAATTGATTTGGTTTCTCGGGTTGACTTCTGCATCGCAGAATTCAGAGGAATTGGAGCTTAGAGGACTATGTGGTCCCTATGACCCTTGCTCAGCTGGCGAAGGAGAAGGATCTGTTAGTGATCATGCATGCTGCTCGACTCCGTCCCCAGCTGGTGAGGCAAGAGCTCTTTGCTCAGCGGCACTGGCCAGATAACAGAGTGTCTCCTGGCATCTGCTGAGCCTCCAACTGCCACGTCCTGGTTTTGTAGCACTGCAGGGGATTTCTTGGGGGGAGTGTGCTGGGAAAAAGCAGTTGTTTAAAAGATGCCGAGAAATGGGGTTAAAAATAAACGGATTGTTCAGTGAGTGAATACTAGCCCAACCCTTTGTTTGCAGGGAAGACGAGGAACGCAAGTGTTGGGAAAATGAGCAAGGTCTCATGGCAGGGAGGCTCCAGACATGGAGCTTTTGCATTTTGAGCCCAGGTCACCCCAGCACATGGGACAAAAGGACAAAAGGGTTTTTTCTGGTGCCTGTAGCTGCAATCACTTGACAGCCAGCGCAGGGCTCTGCCCCTTCTGGGAGCGGTGCTGCCTGCCTCCTTCAGCCCCTCGCACCAAGGGCCCTAGAGCTCCCTCCCTGCATCCCAAGACTCCCTTTTTCTCGCACGGGCGAGTTGTCATGTCCATACCTCTCAGCTACTGCTTTCAACGTTTGTTTTGTTGGTTTGGTTTGTTTTTTGGTTTTGTTTTTTTTTTTCCAACCAGAGCTCATTCAGCACTGCCTTCTCATTGCGCTGGGGGTTCATCCCCACCCACCGTGATCAGCATTTAAGCATTTGCTCTTTTGTTTGCAGAACAGCCCACAGAAACATTTGTTTAATTTCTGCCTTTTCTGATTGTTTCCATTCACCTGAAAGCACTACATATCTGTGTTTTGTCACTTTTCTCTGTTCCGTGGGCAGGCGGCCTCATGTCCGGTTAATGGAGGACTTGGTGGAGCACATCTTTTGGACAGCCGGACAGTGGTCTCTGCTGTCAGAGCACGGAGAGGGGCTGGGACACTGGGACTTACTGGATTTTTCAGTAGTGATGTAACAGCTTCCCAGTATAGTGTTTCCCATTTAAAACTCTCTCTTAGTTGCTATATAAAGGTCTTGCGACGTTGGCATGCCGTGTGGTCTGTTGCAGCGTCTCCTTGGAACGGCCCTGCTCCCTCCGCCAGCAGGGAGGCCACGGCAGAGAGCGTTTTTCCCGGCATCACGGCGCTTTTCATCCCTCAGCAAGCCCCTTTCACGGCTGAGGATCTGCTGGCGCAGCCCACGCTCCCACGGCCGACTTCTCTGTGTCTCCCAGCGGAACGCTTTGGTGAAACACGCTCGGCCTGAGTTGCTGCTGTTCTGCAGAGCCACGTCATAGCAGTGGCTGGCTGATTACGCGCTCATAGTTGTGGTGCAGGATTTACCCCTCTTTCATGAAATGTGGTGCTGTCTCAAATACACATTGCTACATGATAACGGGCAGATGTTCCTATTCCTGGTAGCTAGAATAAATTTTGCATCTTACTTTCAGAGGCGTCTTTCTATCACTAATTCAGAAGCACTTTCCTTCAACCAAAAGAAAGAGAGAAAAAGGAACTGGCATTAAAAGAAAACGTAAGAGCACACTCCACTGCCCAGCATCTGACCTCCTGCCTTGCTGCTTCACCCCAGCCCACTCAGCTTTTTCTTTTCCTTTTTCCCTTTTCCCTACTTCACGCTTTTTGCTACTCTGCCCTGGTTTCAGTTTGCCCTCCCGCACATCTCCCGTCACTCTCTCTCATCTGGAGGATGGCAGCTCTAGGTCACTCACCCTTTCCTCCCTCTAACCCACTTCCCTGTCACGACGTAGATCCTGTCCCCAACCACTTGCCCGGTAGCTGTGCCCCTCTCCCTCGGCCGTTTCCTTGTCTAGGCTGGTGGGTAGATCGCACAAGAGTCCTGGCTGCATGTCTGAAGCCCTCCTGCAGCAAGGGGGGGTTCCCCACTGCCACTTCTAGCATGGGGAGAAAAAAAATAAATCACTTCTCTGCCAAATTATTGGCTGTGGCAGCAGGTAAGAAGAGTTTGGGGATTTCTTCTCCAGTGGGAGGTGGGAAAGGGGGACAGCAGCACAGGTTCTGGAGGTTATCCTGGCTGCAAGAGCAGCCTCTGCAAGCTGGGTTTGTGAACCCTCTCACGTAGCAGGGGCATGTCTGTCTTTACTTGGAAGTAAACAACGTCCCGAACCACTGGCACCTTCCTGTGTCCTGCACGTTCCTCTGGAGGCAGTCACACCTGCGGACTCCTTCCCCTGAGGAGCTAACACTGCTTAGAGCCGGCTGTGTGTTCGTCCTGACGTGTGCAACTAGCTGCAGCCCTGATAAAGATTGCCTTGTTCTTCCTTTCTCTCTCTTCCTTTCCCTTTCTCTCTCCCTCCCTTCCTAACTGCCCCCACCCTGCAAAGAGGCTCTGTCTTTCCAAGATCAGCCTTTCATTTGGGGAAATCTCAGCTATTTTGTGATTTTTTTTCCTCCTCTTTTTGAGCTGGCACTTGCTGTTCTGCATTAATGCACGGGGCTGGGGACTCTCCCTTGATGCCACTCACTCCTCCGTGCAGGGAAGCCGAGGGGCCGCTGCGCCAAGACTGTGAAGATGATGTGTGACTCTGCCGTGATCAAGATCAGCGACGACAGCAGCACTGACTCTGACCTGGGGCTCGACAGCGACTTCAACTCCTCCCCGGAGTCCGTGTTTGAGACGGACGACGTCATCTTCGTTGAGCACACCTACAACGGCTTCGCAGCTGAGGACAGAAGTAAGCAGAGCAGTAGCACAGAGTTAGCTCCTTCCTTCTTTCCTTACCAAGGGAGGGAATTCACTCAACCTCAGCAGCATTTATTGCAAGTCAAGGTGTCTTTGCCTGCTCGTCAGACAGTGCCCCAAGAAGCCCTTTGGGACAACTCTCTTTCCCCTCGCTGATGGGCAATTACCAGGTAACTCTAAACCTTTGCATTTTACGTTCCAGGTAATTTTCACATGCTGCCTTCCCAGAGAGAGATGCATGGCCTGCGAGAACTAGAACACGTGGAAAAAATGAAGCAGGATCTCCTAGCAAAAGTAAAAGCACTGGGCAAAGAGCTACCTCTCAATACCTTGGATGAACTGATCAATCACTTTGGGGGCCCGGAGCACGTGGCTGAGGTACTCCTCACAATCAGGACTATATGTCGGTGGCACTGGGAGACAGGACAAGGGGCTAGCAAAGAGAGGTTCTGCTGGAAGAGGGTTTCCTCTTCTTCCTTGCAGTCTGAAAAAGCTGTTGAAAATCGACTTTCTAAGCTGACTTGCTGTGCTGTGCAGGTCTCTCCCCTCTGCTAACAGCCTCTCTCGTGTGTGCAGATGACGGGGCGGAAGGGCCGGGTGGTTTGCAGACCGGACGGCTGCGTCATGTTCGAGTCCCGTGCAGAGCAAGGCCTCTCTATAGACCATGTCAACCTGAAGGAGAAGGAGCGGTTTATGAAAGGGGAAAAGGTGAGTCAGTTCGAGCTAAGGAAACCTCCGGTCATCTGCGCAGGAGTGAGTACACCGGGAGGGGAAGGAAAGAGAGCGTGCCTTTGCACGCTTGTGCCTTGTCAACCTGAGGCCGACACAGCTCTGCCGCTTTCTGTGTCTGTCTGACCTGCTGGAAGGTGACAAGGAGCCCATGGCCCTTCATGGGCTGGGGAGTTGTGCTTCAGGCTGTTTCTTGAAGCAGTTTTGCAGATATCCAGGCACCTCACTCCCCTTTCTCACTTGTTGTCTCTCTCCCTTAGCTTGTAGCAATAATCTCTGAGGCCTCCAGCTCCGGTATCTCTCTCCAAGCAGACAGACGGGTGAAAAACCAGAAGCGCCGTGTCCACATGACGCTGGAGTTGCCCTGGAGCGCAGACCGGGCCATACAGCAGTTTGGTGAGGACTGAGTGTTCCTGGTTGCTGCCTCCTTCCCCTGAGCGTGGTTCAGACTGCGACGCCTGGGGCAGCCCTGGGAAAGACAGACGCGCGTGGCCGCCTGAGCCAGGGTTGTGCTGCTGCTGGGGCAGGGGGTATTTGGCTTTCTGAGATAGAGCAGCTTGCAGAGCACAGTGCTCCTGGGTTTTGCCAGGATGGAAATGCAGACGCAAAGCAGTGGTGACTGATTTATCTTGTGGGGAAGGTTTGTGTTGACTGCAGGAGTGATTACAGTGGAGGAAGGGGGAACCCTCCCGTACCCATGAGCAGAGTGAGTCCTCTTGAAACGTGGGAATCTCTGTTCCACCCTGGGGAGGCTCTGGAGGATGGGGAGGAACAGTTCCTCAATACACATGAGCACAAAAGCAATAATGCACATCCTGGCTCAGACTGAGGAGGGTCAGGGCTATAAACTCAGCTCTGCCAAGGTCTCAGCAGCATCAGAGCGACGTATGCTGTGACTGTGCCTCTGTCCTTTCCCCCCAAACAGAGATCTCCTTTGAAAACCAGCCGTGACGTAGAAAGTTGTTTTGGCTCTCTCACCTCTTGCTCAGCTTCCCTTCCAGTACCAGACAGGCTGTTCCAACCTCTCCTTTCACTTCTCACGTCCCTGTAGGTCGAACGCACCGATCAAACCAGGTTTCTGCTCCGGAGTATGTCTTCCTTATCTCTGAGCTGGCAGGGGAGAGGAGGTTTGCATCCATCGTGGCAAAACGGCTGGAGAGCCTAGTAAGTGCCCTGCGGCAAAGAGATTAATGTGTCAGTTCGGCTCTGTCTGAAGAGCTTCCATTCCGGGGTTCCCACTGGCGTGGCAGTGTAACTGGTATGGGGGATTGCATCAGCCCTGACTGAAGGCATTGCAGTTGTGAAACCTGGGATGCTTTCAGCATCCTGGGATTTGGGAAAGGAAGTGAAGAAGAATATGTAACCAAGGCGTCAGGAGGAATTTCGGGGAAGTGGAACCCAGTTCCACATGCTGGAATTCCCCCGCTGTTTGCAGAAAGCTGATGAAATAATTAATGGAATAATTAATTTGCCTCATGTTTGTTTCTTTTTTTTTTTTTTTTTCATTTCTGATAAATCCCCAAATACTTTGGTAAAGTCTCCATATTTCAGAGGAACGCTGCCTCCCCACAGCACGTTCTTATCCTGGCCTCTTCCAAGACGTGACTGCGGCCATCCTTCTCTGGTGTTTTGCAACAGCTAAAAGTAGGAACTTTTTGCTTGGTCTGCCTTCCTAGGGTGCCTTAACTCATGGAGACCGCCGGGCCACTGAATCCCGAGACCTCAGCAAGTACAACTTTGAGAATAAGGTAACTTGCGGCTGCTCTCAGGGTAGCTCAGCCCAGGAGGGGTGGAAATGGTTACGCGGTTAGCAAGTGCCTTCCGTGGGATCCAGGAAGATCGTTGCTGGCATCTGCAGGCAGGATCTGGCCTAGCACCCCACTCCCCGCCTGCGTTCCTCCTGTACAACGTACAGAACTGAGTTAAAATTGGCGTCGTGCATCTGAGCACCATGCCGGCGAGAGGCTTGTGCTCCGCGGGGGAGCCAGGAAGGGTGCTGGGGCCTCTGCCCTGCCGGGAGCTGGCACCGGGGTGCACGCGTGCGGGTTGCTGTACTCTGATCCCCTGGGACAGAGGAGGCCCCTGGCACGTGGCTTCCTCCTTGGCACGGCCACTGGGTCAGTGGCCTTCCTGGGGGCGATGGCTTTCTCCCCAGCGCCAGCGGAAGTGTTGTGACATGTTCAGTCCACTGCCCGGCTGCCGGTGTGGGTTCGTCCCGTGCATGACTCCTGTCTCCTTTCACAGTACGGGGCTAAAGCACTAGACAGAGTCCTGTCCACAATCCTCAACCGCATGGAGAACAGAGTTCCTGTGCCCAAGAGCTACAAGAAAGGGGAGACTGCCTTTTTCCAAGGTAAGAACGTTACCAGCTCTGGGGTTTCTGCTGTGTCTCGCTGGGCGGGTTGGTCTCAGGTTTGGGATGCCTGAAAAACTGAAAAACTGGTTGGAGGGAGGGAACAGTACCACTGGCTAAGCAGCCCACTAGTGAGCAGGGTGGTTGGCCACCCAGATACATGTCACTCTGCCAGGCTTGGGGGGAAAAAAGAGTCTGGGAGAGACTTAGCTGCAAAATACCAGGCACCGCTGGAGGGGAAGCAGCCCTGCGGGACTGCTGAGGGGAGGCTTAACCCCAAAATGTACAAGCCGTCTTCTGCCATTCCAGAAATGAAGCAAGGTCTCATCTCTGTGGGGATATGCTGCAATCAGATGAAGTGTGGCACTGTCTCAGTGGAGAAGGGTACGTGTCGAGCTTTTCCTGCCCAATGTAGGGGAGAAATGAAAGAAAGAACCCTTGGGCTGCTCTCTTGTGCTTTAGTGCTGTGCTGCCATCGGGAAGGGACGTTGGGTGGCTTGTTGGGTGGCTCTCTTGGGAGCGTGCTGGTGGGTTCCGTGCCCAGCTGCGCCGTGTTCCCTGACCTGCCATGCTCTTGCAGACTGTTCCATCACCAAGTTCCTGAACCGCATCCTGGGTCTGGAGGTGGAAAAGCAGAACTTGCTCTTCCAGTATTTTTCGGACACCTTTGACTATCTGATTGACGAGGACAAGAAGGAGGGCAAATACGACATGGGCATCCTAGGTAAGAGAAAGAAGGGTGGCCAGATCTCTCCCTTCTGCACCCCGGAGCTTCCCTGTTCCTCCCTGGGCTGACTGATGGCTGTTCCAGCCTGTGCCATTGCCAGGGCCATCTGGGGCACTGTGGTGTCCCCACACAGCACAGATCCCGAGACTCCTGCAGGGAGAGGAGGTGTTATGGGAAGGTGGATCTTACAGCTAGCATGTGTTTTGGTCTTTCCTCCTGCTATAGATTTAGCCCCAGGAGTGGATGAGATCTATGAGGAGAGCAAGGAGGTCTTCCTGACCCCTGGGCACCCGCAGGATGGGCAGGTCGTGTTTTACAAGGTAGGCAGCCTGCACAGCTATCTCTGCAGTCCAGTCTTCTCCAGAGCTTCTCAGTCTGGGGCTGTGAGCTGCTGGGTCCCTGCCCTATGGCTTTGTGTCACCTTTGTGTCACATCTGCCTTGGCCGTGAGCAGGTTACCAATGCTGGGAGTTACACAGAGGAGGAGCCCTGCCCTGCCGCGGGGCTCAGGGCTGCCATACCCGGAGAGCGCTCCAGCAGTGCCTGTGTCTGGGTTGCAGAAGTTTGTGTGAGGGTGCGATTGTGAGACGGACACTGATGCACTTTGTCCTGTCCCCTGAAGTTACGGAATCCCTCTATTTGTCCCTGTTTAGATCAGTGTTGACAGAGGCTTAAAGTGGGAGGAAGCTTATGAGAAGTCCCTCAGACTGACAGGATCCTTCGATGGGTTCTACCTCTCTTACAAGGTAGGTTCCTGGGCTCTGCCAGGGTGGCACCCCAGCTCGGAGGGGGACTTCAGCAGGAGAAGGTTTGCTGTGGCTGTAAGAGGTCCGTGTCTGACCTCTGGCTGGGGGCCAGGAGGTGCCTCCAAGAACCTCCATCCTGGAAGGAAGGGGGTTAGGTTAGAGAAATACGGGCTTGGGGAGAGAGGCTGTGACTGTAACATCAGCTCTACCCCAGCAGATGCGAGGCTCCAAACATACCTGTCTGCTGGCAGAGCAGAGTCGCGGGAAGAACTTCATCCTCTATAAGCCAAATATCGGGAAGCAAAGCCAGCCCGAGAGCCTGGACAGTCTGCAGAAGAAGTACCGGCGGGTAGGTGGGAGCTGCAGCCCCCCAGTGCGGGGAGAGGGAAAAGCCTGTTTCTCTGGGCAGGGCTGGCTTTGGAGGACATTTACTGTAACCCCTTCGCAGATCCTCGTGGCCCCGTTGTGGGTTGGGCAGAGCTGGTGGTAGCATCCAGGTGTCCTGGCTCCCAGCCCTGGGTTTCGAGAGTCTGCTGCATGCTGGGCAGTGGAAAATCTCTGCCACTGTCTGTTTCTTCTGCAGGTGCTGCCCGAGGAGGCCAAGGAGCACTGGGAGAGCAGTTACCGCTTCTCCTTGGAGAAATGTAACCATGCTATCTGGTAAGGCATCTGCAGCCCCAACCTGTCCTGCCCTCCCCAGGACAGAGCGGGTGCTGGGGTGAGGGTCCCTGGCTGTGGCCATGGGGAAGGGTCTCACTGAGGGGCTGCGGGTGGGGGATCCTGCTCTTCTGGGGGGGTCTGTGCCGATTCGGGTGGGTTTCTCTTGTTTGGACTGTAGGAACAGGAGCTGCAAGCTGACCCAGCAGGGGAAGGAGTGTTTCCAGGGCATGCGCCTGCGTCACTACTACATGCTGTGTGGGGCCCTCCTGCGGGTCTGGAGCAAGATTGCCAGCATCATGGCAGACATCACCAACACCAGCTACCTGCAGATCGTCCGCCTCAAGACCAAAGAGAAGAGGAAACAAGTTGGTGGGTGAAATGGCTGGGAAGGGGAGCAGGGCATTTTAGGAGAAGGAAGAAGGGCTCCAGCTGTCCAGTGCCAAAATTCCCTTCCCACACAGGGGTCATGTCCTGGCCTGGAGGCACCCGCTGTTGAGGTGACTCCATGGGAAGGAGGGGAGCGGGAGCTACCCTGGCGTGTGTTCGGGCACGGGCAGGGTGTGAGCGCCAGGCCTGAGCTGCCTTCGCTCTGGGTGCAGCCCTGTCCCCCTGCTCTGCAGCCCAGCCGAGAGGTGAAGCAGGCTGGGAGCGTGCTTGACACATGGTCCCCAGTGCTGCTGCCCGTCCCTCTGTCCCCACAGTGCCCCGTCCCGTCCCCCCCCAAAGTGCTGTGGGTCCTGATGCGTCTTCCTCTCCTAGGGATAAAGATCCCTGAGAGCTGCGTCCATAAGGTGCGGGAGGAGCTGAAGCAGATGGACGAGAACGTGAAGCGAAAGTACAGGCAGCCCCCCCAGGCCCAGGAACACAACCTGCAGTTCTCCATGCCGCACACCCTGCCGCAGTCCCTGGACCGGACGCAGATGGGGCCCAGGTTCCCCCTGTCCAGGCACCCGGATGAGATCCTGGACTTGACCTACAGCCCTCCCAGCAACACCATTCCTGACATGATGAACCCAGAGCCCGGTGCGTTGTGCTTCCCCTCAGAACCCGTTCTGCAGCCACACCAGCAGCACAGATTATCCTTTGGCTTCAGCCAACTTTCTACCTTCGAGAGCCCGGCCCGTGTCCTAGAGGTGAACGTGCCTCTGAGCTCCTCGCTGCATGACACCCTGCCTCTGCCTCATATGGGCCCCTTGCAGGCAGTGCAGCAGCAGCAGGAAGATTTTGTCCAACAGGATGGGAATATCAACTTTAGAGAGATCCTGGAGGACATGCTGAGGAGGTTTAATGGGGCCCCCCAGGAGAACATGCTCCCCCCGGAGCGCCAGAGCGTGATCCAGTTCAGCGGCTCTTTCGCAGACTACTGAAAGCCAGCTGGGCATGCCTGGTGATGCTCAGCCACTCTGGATCCATATCCTTTGGTGCAGAGGTGAGAGCTGGGGAGCCCTGGCTTTTCTACTGGTTTGGACTGGTTTTGAGGGAAGAAAAAAAACTCCTATAGTTCCTTAAAACAAAGTTTATTTATATCTAATATACAGTCAGGCATGTATAGATTTGTATATAACATGCGCTTTGG
>VXBL01003275.1:0-18838 GCA_013400195.1 Aramus guarauna
ACAAGCCCAGTGTCAGTCACCACCTCTGGAGTCACTGAAACAGGATCAACCACCAAAGCCACCACTTCGGGCCCCACAACCACAGAACTCCCTCCCCACAGCACCACAACAGTAACACAAACGCATAGCCCCGAGACCACTACCACTGGAACTGGGAGCCCTCCAACAGGATCACCTACCACCACCGTCAGCACCACAACCTCACAACCATCCTCCCCAGAGCCTACAGCCAGCACTACTGTATCACCACCGTCAGTCCCCACAAGCCCAGTGTCAGTCACCACCTCTGGAGTCACTGAAACAGGATCAACCACCAAAGCCACCACTTCGGGCCCCACAACCACAGAACTCCCTCCCCACAGCACCACAACAGTAACACAAACGCATAGCCCCGAGACCACTACCACTGGAACTGGGAGCCCTCCAACAGGATCACCTATCACCACCGTCAGCACCACAACGTCACGACCTACTCCCTACAGCACCACAATAGTAACAGAAACTGGTAGCCCAATGACAACAACAGCAACTCTCACTACTCCTACACAATCATCTGCCATCACCTTAACTGCAACCGTAGGACCATCCTCCCCAGAGCCTACAGCCAGCACCACTGTATCACCACCATCAGTATCAACCAGCCCCATGTCAACCACCACTTCTGGTACAACTGCAATAGAATCTTTTACCACCACTTCAGGAACAACCTCTAGTAATTTTACCACTATCACTGCAACCACCACCATCTCCGAATTTGTTTCTGGCTCAACTAGTACTTCTGGGCCAACTGCAACATCAGGTTCAGTCACTACTGCAGGAAGTTCTACGTACAGTGCAGTTACTCCACTCAATACTTCTAGTTCAACTACAAGTCCACCACCAACTACTCCTGGAAGAAATTGTTCTATTTTTCCTAATGAATCTTATGCAGTGAGTAGACTTCATGATTTTTTTTAGCATTGTGCTTTGAACAGAGACTAGGCACATAATTTCAATGTTAGTAACACACAGAGTAGGTATTAATCTGGATAGAAAAGGAAGTATCAGTCCATTCTATTTCTTTTCTTGGATATCAATATGACTTCCAGTGATATTTGGTTTGCTAGCTTATATACTTCTATTAGTTCTTCAAGGATATTTTAAAAAAGACTTTCTTCAAGCAGTTAGATCACAGTTCATTGTTTGTCTTTATTGTAGGATAGCTTTGAAGAGGGGGTAACCAAGGGCTAAGTAGTGCTAAACTATATTTTCTGTTTCTGTTTTTGTGTAGGTCAAAAGTGGGGAAAAGTTGTTTGTGTGTTTACAGTGCAACCCAACAAGAAAACACAGGGCTGAACTAGTTTGAGTTTGGAATGAGTTGTACTTGGTCCTAGACTGGTTTCAGGAGAGGACTGTGTAACAAATCACCATGTTCAAATGCTTATGAAATTTGACTCAGTTTTCTGAGGTTTTTTGAATCCTCTGCCTCTGACACAGACAAGCTAATGTCTTGTACATTTCTAAAGACTCCTCACAGCTTAGATGTCTGCAAACTTGCTCAGTAGATATGCTGGCATAAATATTATACATGGCTGAAAAAATGGTGGAAGATAGAAAAAAATGCGTACAGTCACAATGCATGCACATAATCACCTGAGACATTAATGCCCAAATAGCTGATGTTCACTGTAGCTTTAGCTGTTAATCATGGAAAGGGATTAATCATATATTGATCACTGATATTGATTGGCGTCTTTCACTGTTGATTAGAGAGGGAGTCTAGGTGATGAGATTAGATAAGACATTTAATTTTTAGATAGCTGAAACTAAAAATAAAGGCAATTCCCACTTCAGGTTACTGGCTTGACGTTTTAAGTAATGTTTTTCACTTATCAAATCTCAATAGTGGTAGCTCATCTTGTAGGTCTTTATGGTGCTGACTGCCGTACTTCCTTCCCATTTTCAGACTTCTAGTAGATAAAAAATTGGCAATAAACATATGGTGATTTAAAACACTGCAAAATGTATTCAGGCATAACTATTGCAGTCTGACTGTTTCATAAGGTTTCTCTCTCTCTTCCCCCTCCCTCTCTCTTTCCAAACACAGCCAGGAGAGTCATGGTTGCTTTGTAACTGCACTAAGGCAGTATGTATAGAAGACAATATAGTCCAGCTGATTCCTGTAATCTGTAATCCACCTGCTAAACCAACATGTGCCAATGGGCTTTCTCCTGTGAAAGTCATTGATGACGATAGATGCTGTTGGCACTGGGAGTGTGATTGTAAGTATATATTTTGTTGAATATTTTATCTCTTGTGGGAACAATACTAGTGTCAAGAGCAACAATATTTATTAGGGGACAAGTATCATGCAAGGCTGTGACCCTCAGACTTCCAGTGTTGGTCTGCTTGGAGTGCTTCATTGATTCTTTGGAGCTAATAAGGGGCTTTTACTTAATTTGATTGCCATAATTTCTTTCATGTTAGTAGAATACAATGGTCTCCCAAGGCAGGATTTAAATGCCCAGATGCAGACACCTATAGGCTAGAAGCCTACATATAAGTTGCTTGTTCAGACTATCAGTAAAGATAGCTCTAGGGTGCAGTTAATCCTATTCTCAACTGTCTACCAGAAATAAGTCAGATCAAAGTGCCAGTTTTTCTTTATTATAGAAGAGTTCTAGATAATAAGCTCATGCATTGACATATACACTTTAAAATTTAAATGCTTAAAGTCAGATGAGATGAATCCCACATCTACTAAACTAAACAGATTTAGTTTGTAGCCTGATCTGATTCTGTATCTTGCCATAAGAAGCTAACCTAGATATATGTTTTTGTAGGCTACTGCACTGGCTGGGGAGACCCACATTACATGACTTTTGATGGACTTTACTACAGCTATCAAGGAAATTGTACCTATGTCCTTGTGGAAGAGATTAATA
Source organism: Aramus guarauna (assembly GCA_013400195.1). Taxonomy (NCBI): domain Eukaryota; kingdom Metazoa; phylum Chordata; class Aves; order Gruiformes; family Aramidae; genus Aramus; species Aramus guarauna. Next base: position 2,925 of record VXBL01003275.1, read on the forward strand.
AGACAGTTGACAACTTTGGTGTCTACATTGATAACTACCATTGTAATACACAGGATGTAGTCTCCTGTCCTCGAACGCTCATTGTGAGACATGAAACTCAGGAAGTACGCATAGCAACAGTCAAACCAAATACTCTACAAGTAGAGGTACTGGAGAATGTTACCTTTGATTTTTTGATTAATATATTAATACAGCATGAAGCTGATAATTATATTCAGAATGTTAGCGAAGAAATTAAAAAAGAATCTATGTTTTAGATTTAATAACTGTTCGGATTTTAAATAGGACTGCTTTGAAGGACTGCTTTTTTAACTCTGAATATGGGGAAGAATTTCTACAACTTCTTTACTTTTTTATCTCAAATATTTGCAGTGTCTTATCTCTCCTAAATACACAAATGGGAACAAATTGCTACAAGTTAAGGATATAAAATAAATTCATTTGTAATTAATATTAATGTAACAAAGGAAAATAATTAATATTGAATGGGAGGGTACAATATAAACCTGACATAACAATTAAAGTGCTGGGCTTAAGCATTTTTTAAAAGTACCATTACTAGCTTTCATTGGTGTCACCATTTTTTAATTTTTCAGAATAGGGGCTCTTATGTGTTTATTTCATTGATAAAAATGATGCCCCAGCTTTGGGGCTTAAAAGTTGTGTGAGAAGTGTTTGTTTTGAGGCTTTTGTGGGGTTTGTTTGGTTTATTTTTGTACATTACTATGTGGGAATATTACAAATTAGGTTGCACCATATTGTTGAAAATTTGCAATGTTTGAACCCCCTTTTTTTTCCCTCCAAAGTGAGGAAATCTACTGTTGCTGAGTAAAAGTAGTGTTAGTTCCATAGGTGTATCATGGCTATGGTATTTAAAAAAATAATACAGATTTTGGCTTATTTCATTCATTTAATGTTCCTACAAGCATGTTCCCTTTATGTCAAGAAATCTAAAACTTTGTGCACTAGGAATTTAGGAGAATTTTATATCGCACTTTCACGAGGTGTCCTCAATGCTGTAGTCACTCCAATAAAACTGTTGAGTGTTAGAATTTATTTGGTTTAAAATCTGAATTCTAGATTCGTTCATAAGTGCCTGATAGGTCTTTTCTTTGGCTCAGAGAAGGAAAGTTCAACTTTCCAGTAACATAAAAAAAACACAGTGACACTTGTTAGAAACTAAAAGCACATTATTTGCCTTTACATTGTATCTCGAATGCAAAGTAATGAACAATCAATTGCTTTTTAAAGTCGAACTAAATATACATCTCTCTTCTCTTTTCTTTGCATTAGGTGACAGTAAACAAACAGGCAGTGGCTTTACCTTATAAAAAATTTGGGTTGAGCATCTATGAGTCAGGCATAAATCGTGTAGTGGAAATTCCTGAACTAAAAATGAATGTGACCTACAATGGCTTGTCCTTTTCTATCAGAATGCCCTACAGCCTGTTTAGTAACAACACTCATGGACAGTGTGGTAAGGCTTACTCTTTTAATTTTTGTACTCCACAAACAGGTAAATGACAGCCCTGCCACAAAGGTGAATAGAATTTGATAACAAATCTGTGAGCAAATTCTTTCCCCCCTTACCAATTTCAGGTACTTGCAATAACAACACGGCAGATGACTGCATGTTGCCAAATGGAAACATTGCAGAAAACTGTGAAACCATGGCAGATCACTGGCAAGTTGTTGATCCCTCCAAACCACAGTGCTCTCCAGGCCTAAGTCCTACAAAAGCACCTAGCACAACCCCAATGCAGCCTTGCAAAGAATCTTCGATCTGTGAGCTTCTTTTGGGAAGGTAGACATTCCTCTGGGGTTTATAAGCCTTTGATCTTCAAATTAAGTGGCAATTTTAGCGTTCATTTCTCAATAAAAAGTGTTTCTAACTATTGCTGCATTTCTTGTGGCTTTGAGGGCAGTTTTCATTTCTTTTACTGTTTCTAGATGTCACTCTCTGTTGATAGCTTGCTTCCAGCCCTCTGGCTGCTACATTAAACTTTCTTGATTTTCTCACATTCTTCTATGCTCTCTGCCCTCCACTGTCCTAAGCTCTTCCCTTTTCCCACACTCACTTTGCAGAAAATGGAAACCAATTGAAAACAGAGATCTTAATTTTTGGAACATGGTGTCAGAATATAAGACAAACCAATCAAAATATCTTTTGAAAAGTAGTTCATGATTACACTCAATATTCATGTAGCTCCTGGACAAAAAATATTGATGCCTGAGTATTTTGTAGGTGAGGGGAGACTACTTTAAAATATGTTGAAGGGTTACAATCTAGATAAGTGCTCTTAGTAGAAATGTCTCTGTAAAAGTCCTTGTTCACATCTCCTCAAGTGCCACTGTTGCCATATTATAGCATGTTAAGCCCACCGAAGAATCAATGGATTATTCAGTATCTAATAATGATATATGTTTCTGTTTCTAGTGTGTTTGAGCCATGTCATGGCTTTGTCCGTCCTGAAAAGTACTATGCAGCTTGCCTTTTCGATAGTTGTGTACTTCCCAACTTAGACCTGGAATGTTCAAGTCTGCAGATCTATGCTGCCACCTGTGCTGATCAAAGTGTATGCATTGACTGGAGAAGTCATACCAATGGTGTTTGCTGTAAGTATTTGGCCATTTTGTCTTGAACTATTAGGGAAACATATATGGAACTGTTTCAGCAATAATGTCCTAAGAGTAAGTCATATTGCTTTCCAAGACACCAGTAAATCATACCAGCTGTTTTCCTTAAGTAATTTTACAGGTAACATTTTTAACAACAGAAAATGATAAATGAGCCTGCAAAAATATACATCTATTGACTGTGCCAGCAACATCTGTATCCGTGGATACTTTTTTGTACATATGCAATCTGGTCTGATATCTGGGTTTTTTTCTCTTTGCTTCTCAAGATTGTCAAAGATACATATGAAAATCGGTAGTCAGTGTTTAATTTCTTGGCATAAGGTCATGTGACTTTTATATGATATTGTCACTGAGCTCTTCCTCCTTTTTACTCTCCCATTCCAGCTTATAGCTGCCCCTCAGGTAAAGAATACAGAGCATGTGGTCCTATTAAAGAGATGACCTGCACGTCAAGGTAAATAATTTCTTCACTGTTAGTCACAGCTCATACAACTATTCAGTCATATCTAATGCATAGACAGATGAGAGAAATCAATTTCCTGACATGTCTTAAATTGACTGTCAAATCTCTTGATCCTAAATCTGGGTGCCTGTACTGTTTATGTTGTTTGGCTACACCAAATATGAAGACTGACAATCCTTAAATCACAAATGTGCAGATCACTTACCACTGTAACTTCAGTGAAAGGTTATTTGGCATAATCTTCCTCTGTGTGCCTCTGACACTAATGGTGTTCCTCTGAACATTTTGTCTCACACAGTCAACAAAACAAAACTTCAACTCATCAAGTGGAAGGCTGTTTCTGTCCTAATGGAACAATGCTGTATGACTCTGGTGTGGATGTCTGTGTGAAAACCTGTGGTGAGTTTTACTGCTTCACTTGGATCCATGTTTGTTTCCTCTTTGTTGTTTCCTTCTCATGCATATGGCATAGATCTGACTGTATGCAATACTCATACAACACAGAGTAGAAATATCTACTGTTAAATGTGTGGTAATGGAAATTTATTTTCATATTTTCACAGGCTGTGTTGGAGTGGATAAGATACCAAGAGAGGTAAACTGCCATATGCTTTTGTATTTCAAGTAGAAGCTGGGAGTGGGGAGAGGAGAGTGGTCTCCACTGGTGCAGTCTTGTTGTGTCCCAATTTTTCATTCCTGTTTTTACTTCTGTTCTTTTTAACTGGTAACTATGAAACCACTCACTTTTATTTTCTTTAATGACAGTTTGGAGAAAAGTTTATAGTAGACTGTCAGGACTGTACTTGCCTGGAAGGTGGAAATGGCATTGTATGTAAGCCTCATGAATGTGCCAAACAAAGTAATACCAGCTGTGATGGAGAAGGCTTCTATGCAGTCAATGAAGTAAATTCTGAAGACTCCTGCTGCCCCATTGTCACGTGCAGTGAGTTTTTACTTTTGTTTCTAGTCTTTCTATACTTTTTAGGAATAGAAAGAAAAAGAGAACTGAACTAGTTTAGCACCAGAGACTTGCAGCAGGGAGTCACAAAATAATATCTTTCCTCATGCTTTTTAAAATCAGCTTGCCCAGTGTTAGGGAAAATACATTTTAATACTGCAATGACTCAGCATAACTGAATTTACAATTATGGGACTCAACATAACTAAATCTACAGTTCTTGAGTTCAGTATCATGTTTTATTCAAGTAAAATACAGATAGATTATTGAATTCTATGTGGGTTTACATTTTACAGCAGTTGCCTACAACCTTGGAGAGACTAACAGTTGTCCACTACTTCTCTGCAAAGAATTGTGATACTTTATAACAGTTGGTAATTACAAAATAGAAAAAGTTTCATAAACTAGTGCAGTCCCCCAATCCTGTGCCTGGATTCACTAGGAAAAAATGTGCTCTATTCCTGCAATTTGTTTCTTTGGAGAGGATATGGACTACTTCCTAGCAATGGAAAGTCTACCCTAAATGCTTTGATACATGCCTATTTCTAGTAGCCATGATTTAGTGTACTTTTTTTTTTTTTTTTCCCCCAGAATGCAATACAAGCTTCTGCACAACTAAAGCCCCCAAGTGTAAACTGGGATTTGAAGTTCATTCTCATATTCCCAGTGGTCAGTGCTGTCCTGTGTACCAGTGTGGTAAGTTCCTTGGAAATGTATTACAATTATTAGCATCATATATTACAAAATGTAGCATCACACTTAGTAAGACTGTATGCAATAGACTCTTGAAAGAGGTAATAAACACAGTCAGATTCTACAAATTGGTTACTATTAACATTGGTTATTACCTCTATGGTTATGACAAACAACTAATCGGAAATAGCTCAGGTGGCTTAAGTTCAATTTTCCTGGTTGTAAATACATGTAGGAACAGCTACAGAATTAGCTGGGCCTGTGGGCTTAGATTGATCTAGCAAAATGTCCCTGTAAGCATGCCCAATAGAAGATAACTTTACAAAGTCTGCTTTGTTCTTGGTACTTGACATGGGGAACTACTTCTACCTATTAAGTGGGCATTCTTGGCTACGAACTGGACTGTGTATATTGGGCCAACTCTTCCTCCCTTTTTGGACATGCAGTATTTGTTCTTATACTTTATATATGTCATATCTGCTACCAGAAATGGGGAATAACAAATGTATTTGACCATATGCATTGTGATTCATTGTGGAAGAAATCAGTTTGACTTGAGTGGGGTGAAGACATTTTTTTCCCCCTCTTATGTAACCACCTAACTCTTTGCTTGTTAACAGTTCCCAAGAGAGTTTGTGTACATCAAAATGCTGAGTTCTTGGTAAGTTTCTATTTTAACAGTATGAAAATGCTTAAAAGACCAGTTAGTATACTTTATCAGGAGTATTATGAGGAGATTTATATAGTACAATCAATATTTTTGAAACTCCTGTCAGGAGTTAATCAATTTCACAAAGTCTAAATCTTTTCTGAAAAGGTTGCTGTGTATGAAAGAGACTGACGAGTTGTTTGTATGTCAGTATCAGAGAGAGATTTGGGTTTAAGGTGTGAATGCATTTTAAAAAGTCAGTCCACATTTACTGTCAGCATGTTATTGCAGTTTTAAGACTCTGCTTTCAAAAATGAAAATATTTGTAAAGAAGTATTATTCTAAACGGACTTCATTTCTTAATAAATTCTGTTGGGTCTAGTAATTGTTTTACTGCAGATATTTGTATGACACCTGTCCTTTTAATATCTGAGTTTATCATTGCTATATAGGAATTCAGTAAAGACATACATTAAATTAAATTCAATATTTAAAATGTTGTCTTCATAAATGGCTAGCCAAATAGCTATCCAATAATGTTTATGATTGTTGCCTTTTCCATTGCTTGCTTTACAGATTTTTTTGAAAGTAAGAAATATCTGTCATGTGTGTTATATCTCATTAATATAGAACCTTTTTTTCTTAAAATTTGTAGCCTAATTCCTCAGTCTTTGTTGATAAGTGTCAGAATTGTTTCTGCACTAATGAAGTTAATGTCAGCACGCAACTGAATATCATCTCATGCGAACATGTTCCATGCAACACATATTGTCAACCAGTAAGTGACAAACTTAAAAAAAAGAACATCCTCCCCACCACCACCCCCCCAAAAAAAAAAAAATAAAAAAAAAAATCCATCTATGTGAGAAGCAGTTTGATCAATGAGTGATATAACCAAAGTCCAGGGAGCAGAAATACAGAGTCCACCTCCAGCAGCGTGGATATCAACTGTCCTTGAGCAATCTATTACATGAAGCTTGACAGCGTAACTTACAGTATTCAGTTCACACTGGGGAGATTAGCTGGGAAATTTCTGTAGAGCACTTAATGGAGCGATATTTAATTATTAGGCATATTTATTATAGTGCTTTAATTTATTCCATTGATAGCCCAGTTTTATTACTTGTCTTCCATTGGGTTGAAACACAGGAAGGCACACAAAGGCACTTCAAAGCATAATCAATTAATGGGTTAGTATGTGTTCATTTGTTTCTCAAAAATGCATCCAGCACAGTGCTTTCATTTTTAATTAATTTTAATATCTAGGGATATGAACATCAACCAGTGAAAGGTGAATGTTGTGGAAAATGTGTACAGACTAAATGTGTTATACGTACAGCAAACACTTCTGACCTCATCTTAAGCGTAAGTATACTCTACATCATACGTCTCTACCAAATTTGTTCCCCCTTTCAGAGAGAGAACATCTCCTTGTCAGAGATAAGGCTTAGTGTAAGTTTGCACCTGAAAGGTCAGACGGTCACCTAAAGCAAAGCCTATCTACAATTTTTTGGCCTGAAGGAAGGACTTATGAAATCAAATTTTCTGGAAGGGTCTTCCTGTAATGACAAATCCAATACCATTGGAAGGGTTTTTCTTGCAATGTCTGGAAGCTTGGGCTTTTCTGTATTACTTGGTTTCTGTGTACTGAAAAACACTAGTGAAGCTTGCATATGAAACAATTTTATTGCCCTGTAGGGTGAAAGTTTAGGATTTTTCTTAATTACCATATAACAGTTTAGCTTTCCCTAGGCAAAAGCCATTGGCATGAATGATTTTGTTAGTAACTCTAATGCACTCTATATACTTTAGAAGAATTTTTCTTTCCCAATGGAAATTCCATGTGAAACTGAAGATTCTCTCCACATATGGCATACTGCAATTCATGTAATAATCTGTATTGAAAATGACTGTTAACCTAAAAATAATTGACAGGAAAGAAGAGGAAAGTCATTGTCAGAGGATAGGAAAATTTCTGTCTAAGCTCCCTTCAGCTTTCCTTATTACATTTTGTATATTGCTTGCAGCCTGGAGAGTTTAAAAATGATCCTTACAACAACTGCACCATTTATAGCTGTGTAAATATCCACAACCAGCTTATCTCTTCCACATCTGAGATTACCTGTCCAGCATTCAATGAGGACAGCTGCAAACCTGTAAGTAAATACGGAAAAGTTAACCTCTACTCAATGCATAGATTACTTCAGTTTAGTTCAGCTACCTAATTAGCAGCAAAAGTCAAATTAAGCTCTGATGACCTTTCACCAAAGTTTCTCAGTCACAAGGGCAAAATTTTCTGCTGCATCCATGCCCAGACCTATAGAATGTATAAAATATCTAGGTGAGAATTCAAGGCTTATAACTGGTGGCTGTCTCTCAGTAGCCAAAACACTGGTCAGCAATGAGACACAAAGTCCTTGCTGACTGCTTTGTGCGGTGTCCTGACTGAACAAGAACCATGTTTTCTTGAATGTCACAGAAACACAAGCTGTTCAGTCAGTAGGATGCCAGTAATACCATGCATACTCCCTATTCAAATATAGAAGTCTCTGACAAAACATTTTTTGGAATTATTTCTGAGGAAAAATTGCATGATGTTAATTGTAGATTTCCTTCAAAGCATTGTCTTTATTTCCACTATCGTTTGTAATTTATAGATCTCGAGTCTGGAAGAGTCCATTATCTTTGTTTATTTGGATCAATGCTAGAGATTTTGCTGTTTATTTCCACCAGTTGAAGAATTGCTCTTCTCAGTTATTGGCCTAAAAGCTCTTTAATACAGGGAAAGAAAATAATATTATTTTTCCTGTTTCTTTGTTCTTTCAGGGAACTATTACATTCTTACCTAATGGTTGTTGCAGAACCTGTAAGTATGCCAGTGTACCTGAATCAACAATACAGAGAATGAATTTTTTTTCTTCAATCAACCCATTTTCCAGCCATAGAGGCTGATATGTTTGTATTTAAATAGATACCTTTATATTTATGTTTGTTATTCCAAGCATTCACTATCTGATCTCTCGGGGAAACGTTAAACTGATGCAGAAAGACCACTTAAGACAATTCTTTAAGTGCACTAGTGAAGCCCAGAGAGTGCTGAACTGCAAGAAACTTTTGGAGCTATTTCACTGAAAGTATTTTCTGATCTTTCCCTATAGGTGCGCCTCTGGATAGTCCCACGCCATGCTCTGTCCGTCAAAGAAAAGACTTTATTGTCCATAAGGGCTGTCGCTCTGTAGACAGAATTGTCATGACTGAATGTGAAGGAACATGTGGAACCTTCTCGCTGTAAGTAAACTGATTGGATAATGAGATTTTAATTTTGCTGGCACTGAGCTTATTTATATAAAAGGAACAATAAATAGGTAGACTACAGAATGGTAGAAGACCTGAAACTATCAGCTCCTGAAGTCATGGGCACAAAATCATGACATCTCTGAATGAACCGTTGATTCATCTTAATACAAAGCAGAAAAGTATTAAATTGCCTTGCGATTCAGACAGCTATGATAAGGTCTATTCATTTGTTAAGAGTTGGTTTGTCTGTCATTTATGTCAGACCACCTTAGCTAGAAATCATCACAAAAAACCATGGATTATTTCCTGTAATGGGAATAAGCCCAGAGGGCAGCCAGACCTGATGCTCATAAGCCGAAAAGCTGCTTCTCAATAATTAACATCTAAAATGAAATATACATACATCTTTTAAAGGAAGATCCAAATGTGCAATTTTTATACAGTAAAGAAATTAGAAAACAAAAGCTTTAGGGTGGTGTTAGTAGTTTCACTGTACATTTTTCTCTGAAATGAGAGAATCTACAATAAAGTGGCTATGAGAAAATGGCTAGTAGGACACCTGGTACTGAGCTATCAAAACACAGGTGAAACATCATTCTAACTCACCAAAGAAACTGTCATTTGCTGAATATGCCACGAGGCACCTTACATGGGAGAAACCTGATCTTTAGTCTCAGACTGAACCCCAATTAGCCAGTGGGTTTATTAGTATTTTGAAATGTCTTATCATCTTAGAGTCTTGCTGTGGTTGCTTCTGCACACAAATACAAGAAAAAGATGGCTCTTGCAACAGTTTATAGCCTGATATTTACAGATTCTGCAGGTTAAGAATGGTGCTTGGGAAGCAGATGAAAAAAAGGCTGCAAAAAATGCTTTGCTGTGAGATAGGAACAGAAAGACTTGCTGCTTCCCCTCCCTGTTAACACTGCCTGGTTTGGTATAAGCACTTTAATTTATGTGATGTGATTAGAGCCTTGTAGCAAGTTGATTGATGTGATGGCATTGTAGGTGGCATTGCAGCCACTTATCTATGTAGTTTTCTTATTCAGGTCAGTGCTTTGTTAGCCCTTAATTGTTTATCTGGTGTATTTAACATCCATCAGCACTGGGATGATGAGAAGAATCTAAGGAAGCTGAGCTCCTAGAACTCACTGTTGGTTTTTTTACTAGGACTTCCATACTAATTGTTTTACCAGAAAAAAATCTGAGCAAATGCAATGAATTTTAAAAGCATGTTGTTATAACCACTGCTCTGACAGATGAGCATAGCACTTTCATTAGCCACAACTGTGACTCTTCTACATATTATTCCAAACTTCTCACAGGAGTTCTGTACCTAATTTCACCCTCTCCTGTATGCTAGCTTCTGGCACAGAGTAATGTTGCTGTTTTCAATGTTAACAGATACTCTGCTGAGGCCAATTCTATGAAGCACAGCTGTTCCTGCTGCAGGGAATCAAGCACTAGCGTGAGGGAAGTGGAGCTGAAATGCCCCACTGGGCATTCGATTTCACATAAGTATGTATATGTGGAAAGTTGCAGCTGTCAAGACACTGAATGTAGGATCTCACAATCCAGTGAGTTGCAGAACACAGAAGAAAATGACAAGGTGAGCACTCTGAACCACATCAAGAGGGCCATCAGCTTAACATCAAAATGAAGGGGGGAAAAAGCCTAGCAGCATTCAACTAAAAGGACTACGCACCATTCTCATCTTCCTTGACTACTTTTGAACTTTGCTTGTCCTAGTTACTGTTTCCTGTTTGTTCTTTGATTATTGTTAACAGTGTTCTATTTATTTGTGCACAGAATAAGAACACAAATTTGTATTCTTCCAAGTAATGAGCCTTTTGGTTCCTTTTATAATCAGCTTATTTCCTCTGAATGATTAAAAGCACATTTCAAAAAACACTGGTTTTGTACTTAATTCATGTGCAGTCTTGATAAGCCTGAGTTTTAAAAGAGAAGAAAAGTTCTTTTTCACGTTATAGCAAGTCAACTGACATATTTCCTAAATTTTGGGAGATATCTATTTCTGGCTCCTTAAAAATCGAAATCTTAGAAGGTACTGTCTGGAGGACTCAACATGTAAGGTGGGGCAGAAGTTGATGCTGTCTGCTAGAGCAAAGTCAAAGATGAATATTGCATTATGAAGTGTTTCAGATGACTCTGAAACTTCTAGTTCAGCACCAGATCTTATTTTAGCGAGGCTACGTATATTAGAACTGTCTCAGTTCATCACAATTATGTATTCTCACTAAGAAAGTAGTCCCTCAGCTATAAGAATATGAAGTTCATTCACAGTGCTTGAACTTTGAGGGATGTATAGTTAGTATGTTAGTAAGAGGTCTCCAAATTATGCTTGCAAAAGAGATGTCCATCTCTGACCTAGTAACCCTAGGCTTCCTTTACATGAAATGGAGAGCAATAGACAATTTTTAGATTCCTTTGTCTCACAAGGGATATCTCCAAAGGAGGTTAGCTGAATTGCATTCTAAAGTGCCTGTTTATGTGATCTTAGTGTAAGGGGAGCTAAAGGTGATTTGCGGAGAGATGGAAATCTGTCTTGAATCATCTGAAGTACAATAAGGGTAATCCATAGCTTCTGTTGTGTGTGAAAATTTCTTTTGGCATTATTTTGTCACTGTTAATGAACACTAATTGTGCTTTACCTTTCTAAGAACTTAAAGTAACTGCTTGAGCCACAGTCAAAGCTGTATACAAGCATCTTTGCTACCTAAAGAATTGGTGGCACCATTTTGTGCTATTACTAGCCCTACTAAATGTATTGCAGCTTAGAATGCAGACACTGGTAGGAATACACAGAAAATGAAAACTGCGTAAGTTTTGTATCTTTAGAACACTATGATTAGAGAGCTAATTTCTGTGGAGGGGAGAGGTAGCTGACCTAAGAAGTTTTGTCAGTTTACAAAGCAAGCTCCAGAACTAATGAAGCCTTATTTCTGCTTTGGTATGGGTTTATAAGAATTTCTGTCTCTGGTTTCATTGTGAGATGTGACAGACTTTTTTCCTGGAGCATTTACAGGGTCACTCTGTGGATTCTTTGTTGTCTAACAATTTCTGTGCTGACACTGTAGCCATACTTTTCTTTGACTCATTTGTAAAAAACACTTTTCTCAAAATCTGTTGACATTTAGGCGTGTTTGAAATCTTCATTTTTGCAGTTAAATTTGGCTGAAGTCAGCAAATAGCTTCTGGAGACAAACAAATACAAGGTATGATCAAATCTGCCTTGTTTCCTTTGAAAAAGACGTTAAATATTCCAAGTCAGGAGTGACATTTTGCTTCATGCTATATTTACACGGAAGTCTAAAATCTCCCTTGCTTCATTTTTTTTGTTTGTTTTGTAGTTTGCACGGGCTGATTCTGTCCCTTCTAGTGATGGGCAAACTACTTCTAAATAAGGAAGTTAAAAGATTCTTCATAAAAGCCAATAAAGCTGCAGATTTTGGCTTCGCCACTACAGGGCAGTCTATGGCTAAGAATGTAAAATGACTTTGGACAAAAAAAGGCAAGCTGCCTCCAAAAAGGAGTTTGTACTTCGTCAAGTAGAGGGTTTTACCTCTGAGAAGAAAAAATGCTGTTATTTCCCCACAGACATGTGTATGCTCTTAGAAAGCACTGAAAAAATTATTCTGACAGGAATTTACATGCATGCACAGGATGGTGTTCCTTACAGTGCTCTGGATTATAGCAGCCCCTTCAGTTTTGGTGCTGACCAAGCACTGCCCATAAGCAGGTTCCCAAGTGTGTGCTGTCAGAGAATTCTTATTTACAAGCACTTGGCAGCTCCAGGTCAAACTGTGCATGTCAAACCTCTACCCCTTTTCTGCGTTCTTAGTCACCTTAGAACTTAGTTTAATTCTACTCCTGTATTTCCACTGAAACTGGATGATAAAATTGAACAGATTAAACTTTTTCCAGAAGAGAAATCCACAAATAGTTTTTTGGAGAGAAAGGAAATAAAGAAGCTTTAACTGTGTAACCCTACAAGGAGAGTAGTAGTGGCAGTCAGCAGCACTTTTGCTCCTTCCCTCAACCTTCTTGGAAGTAAATGGAGACCTGCCCTACCTGATCCCATGGAACATTTTGTTTCTTAAGCAAGAGCTGTTGGGTCTGCAGGTCACAAGCAGAGATTCACCTGGAAAAAACAGGGGACAAACTAAAAAATCTCTCACAAGGCAATATCAGCCCTTTAGGGGTGCACAGGAGATGGTAGAACCTTCTGATCCCATTGTGTCCCAGACAAGACCTACTGCAAAGGGCACTGACAGCTTTGTAAAAAGCATTGGTGCTGGAAGGGAATGGGCTTGACTCCATCTGTCCTCAAGAATAACGCCATTCTCTAGGAATTTCCTTGTCTTCTGGACTCTAGCAAGAAGGGAGCAGTAGCAAGAGCCCCAGCAGAGTTCAGCTGGGTGGCAGAGTGGCTAAAACACTGCTGTTTCCATGCCCGAGTCCTGTGTCCAGCTCCTCTTAGACTTTCTGTCTAGCCTCCCACTTTCATTGGTGGCAAAGGGCTTCTTTTTAGTTTGTTTTTTTCTTCCTCTCCAGTTACTTAGAAGTTTTAGTTTTGCCTTGAAAAGGAGGAAGCCTTCTTGGGAGGCAAGTGGGACTTCTAGCCACACAGCCTTTGAAAGCACCAAAAGCCAGGGTCCTTGCTTTTGCTGCATGGTTTGGTTTCATATTGTCACGTTGTCCCTAAGCAAGAGATGAGCAGAATTCTTTTAAAAGCATGGGGTTTGAACATGTCCCTGACGTCCTCAAAGAAGTGCTTGAACCTGCTTGGACATTCTGGTGAACAAAACAAAACAAACAAACAAACAAACAAAAAATCATGGCATTATTGCTGATTTCCCTAAGGGAAGGAAGGGCAGATATGGGCAGGCTGAAATTCCAAAGTACAGGCCAGAACTGGGATTTACCTGAAGCATGATTATTACTTGGTTGCCAGAGATGGTGATTTTGAGTCCTTGCCTCAGGTGCAGGCTTCTCCAAGGCAGCTGGAAGCTCAAGCAAATCCTTCCCAGACAGCTGCAGTCTTACAGGAAGATCCTCACAGCATACAGCTAGCTGTAGGAGACCACTGCCAAATGCTAGAGCAAACCTGAGTGCATTGGCTGCAGCTCAGGGAGGGTGCTGTTGCCACACAAGTAAAGACCACTGCAGCTGAGGCCCTCCACTACAGCTCTTGACACACTTGTGCACTCTAACAAGCAAAAAGAAAAGGCTTATTGTCCTGTTGCATTGTGGGCCATTTGAGCGGTATACACACAAGTAGTCCCTTAGATGCACCCTGAGACTGCCTTACACTGGGTTACATGCTTCCCTGGAAGCAAGGCGATGGTGGTGTGCACCTTATCTGTGGAAGTACATGGGTTTCATTCCCAGTTGTAGTCTTCTCCAAGATAGTTTGAAGCTCAGACAATTCCTTCCTAATTACCTGGAGATGCACTAGAAACTCTGTGTTGTTCATATGACTCTACAGTAATACAGTGAGAACTTTCATCTGGAGTTAAAAGGTTCTCAGATTTGCTGATAAAGTGAGCATAGTTGTTTTATGAACCATTACTGAACAAGTATTTTGAGAACACCAGGAGCAAAAAGGAAAATGCTTATTAGCAATATAGAAAAATCACTGCTGCTATCTGAGGTGAGGCAGATGGGATTCAGAAGGGGAAAAAAAAAAGCCACATGCAAACCAAGAAAAACCATGCCCAAAATAATACAAGGTAGGGATTTCTGATCTAATAACTACCTTGTTTAGTGATGTAACTATGTCTTATGACATTATCATTTTGTGCTGTAGGAGACAAAGGGTAAGATAAAATTTTCAGTATGTTTACTGTTGGACTGTACCTTGCTAAACCACATTTCACTGAACTATGCATATGCAACTTTGCACATAAGCCCCAGTGAAAGGACTTCAACAAAGGCAAAGCCCTAAGTAAATAATCATGTAGTTACTGTACTTATTATACACTGTTTGAACTTGTGTAGTAAAGCAAACTCAGATACTTGGAAAATATGCAGAAATAGACTTACAAGCTCTATAGGAAAGAAAACTCTGTGAACTTTAGGTCCCGCAAAAACTGAAATACGTTTAAATAACTGTGACATTGATACACAATTTCAGAAATTTCATCTCCCAGCAGAAGCTTTGACAGGTAGGGGTATTTTAAGGCAGAACAAGTTCTTCAAGTTAAGCAGTCCTCTTCCTAGGCCAAATTTCCTAAATTAACTCAGTCTTTGCAGCCTACCACAAATAACTGCGTTCTTAACTGGCAGCCTCCCAGACTAACTTCCAACCAAGCTGTGTAAGCCATATTCCCATCACTACCATAGAAAATCCTGTAAGGTTTTTTTTCAGCATCACCCTTTCAAAATCTGGTATCTTTAATCTGGACTTCCTTTAATGTTCCAATTTTTCAGCATTCATATGTAAAATGCTTAAATTACTTTCACAAACTTTCTCTAGAACAGTGAAAACCACTTTTTTCCTTATTCCAAGACTTTAAGAAAACTCATCGAACATAGTAGAATTCATAACGTATTTTGATATTGCTTCAGTGCAACAACTTCCATATCAGAATGTCTTTCTGTTGCAGAGTGGTTTAAAGACAGAAAACACTTTCTGTCACTTTTGCTATGCTTTTGACTAGCCTCCTCTCCACATTTGACAAAGAAATGAGTTCTCCCAACTGCCATTGAGCTTCCTTAGTTCCAGGAAATCATGGATCTTCCAGTGTGACATGGTTTAGGCCCAGCCGAGCACCACGTGGCCACGGATCGAGAAAAATGCATTAGCTATATCAATTGTGGCATACCACTGGGCTGCCTTTGACTCCAGTTCATATTGAAGTTGCAGCATGTCTGGCATGGCAGCACTCATCGCTTGTGTGGCCATGATAGTCTACTGCCAGCCTCCACTCTCCATTAGACTCCCGCACTGGTCATATGGGTGAGCGGGTTCTGCTGATCACTCCCTGACCCTCCAGTTGACGAATTAGCTTGTGGATGGGAATCAGGGAGTCTCTGTTGGTGCAGTATTGCTGCCAGTGTACAGTTGTGGTAGCAACTGGCACCTGTTGCTCTTCAACCCTCAGCAACCCTACAACAGAAGGGTCCTCCGAGAGACCGGGCAGACTAGACAATGGTTCAATTTCCTCTGCTTCCAAGGCAGCTATTCCAAA
>VXBL01003288.1:1269-12323 GCA_013400195.1 Aramus guarauna
GGAGATATTCAAAACCCACCTGGACACAGTCCTGTGCAAAATGCTTTAGGTGATCCTGCTCTAGCAAGGGGGTTGGACTAGATGATCTCCAGAGGTCCCTTCCAACCCTTAACTTTCTGTGATTCTGTGAAACTGTGAGTCTGTGATATATATTTATCCCTCCCTGCCACTCAAGGTGCACATCATGGTGTGTGGGGCAAAAGGAGAAAAGCAAAAATATTTCTCTCTGACCTGTGCATTCTGAATTCTTCTGCATACCCTTTTCCTACATCACAGGAGAATCTTACCATCAAAGAAGCCCTCTTTTCCCTTATTATGTCTGTGATATTTGCTGTGCTGGCTTCTGGGACAAGATGGCTCTAACCAATAATCAATAACCAAGGTGGAAATCAGAAAGGATTGTTCTCTTCCTATAAGACTCATTGGGCAGGGACCCAAAAGTCATTTTCTCTTCCACAGAGCATTGTGGAGGCACAGCTGAGCTAAAAGGAACGAGAATTTAGGAGGTAATGAAGAAATTGGGGCTGTTATCCAGTGAAGAATAAAGGATTCAGCTTGCGTAGTCAGAAATTTTGGAGAATTTTTGGAGAATTTTTGGAATAGTATGAAGAAAAGACCAGTGTCTTTCAACTTAGAATCCTTCCTTGTAAGTTTTGATGATCCTTTAGGGGAAAAGTTTAAACGATGGCAGCCCTGGAAGCAGGCTACAGAGTACATCTACAGGAAATGGCACCTCAGCTCACTGGTGCTGTTGTCTAATGAACCTGTTACTTCCCTCCTCCAGTTTTCCTCGTCCATAAAGTTTCATTGATAGACTGGCTCTGGTACAGTCCAGCTGCATAACCTTGGCTCAGACCTCTAAAGATGTTGCTTAGTTCTAGGAAAGAGCTGTGAGAAAGTTCATAGATGTGTGCAAGCTGAGAAAGGCAGAACTGCAGGCAGAGGTAAGATTGCTGAAACAGGCTAGTTAGGATGTCAAGGATTCAAGAGGAAGTCCATTCACATCATAAATTAGAATATCCCAGGGCAAAAATCCAAAGTGTCAACAAATGGCAACCTGCAACATCAAATGGCTATTCAGGAGCAGTGGAAGCTGTTCCTCACCCTTCCAACTGAAAGCTGCCTGGCCAGCAGCTCAGTGGGGATGGTGGGCATGCTAACATCTAGCCTAGTGGCTTGTTTCTCCTTACTATCTTTTGTGCATGACATTTTAATTATTTTATACTTTTAAGATTGTAAAGTCTGTCTGCTCATGGCAAAAACTGGTTTAACAAAGTAACCTGGAGAGGTATGGGTATGCAGATGACATCTCTACCATTTCCTAAATTATAAGAACTGCAGTCAGGTCCACATATGTCCCTCTGCCTGTGCTTCATCCATCCACATATTTCTTAATACTTCTTGAATCAAGTTCTAATCTGGGCTCCAGGTCCTACAATACTTCTAAAATATTTCATCCTAGATGACTTTAGCTTTAAAAATACAGTTAACATTTTAACTGGCTAGTAAAAATGCCATCAATGTGTAAAAGGGACAGATGCCATGTCCTCCACATTTCCAGTCTTACATTCCAGTTTCTAAACACCTTCAGTAAGACAGGCAAATTAAGTGTGACAATAATTCACAATATCCACAGCTACAAGCTAAGGAAAAAGTTGAGTCCTTTGTAGCAATTTTCTCTGCTTTCTAACCTGATAATAAGGTTAGCAAAATTAGTAAAACCACATTTAGATATTCTGCTTAACTAGAATGATTAGTTTTTGTTTGTAGATGTTTATATGTGGTCACATTATCAAGAAAAATTTAAATTACATTCTATTGAAAAAAACCCCTTAAGTCTCTCCTGTTATGCACTAGATACAACCAGCTACGAAGCTCCAGTACTTATTTTTCCAAATAGTTGCAGAAGGCTAAGATTAGAGTGAAAAAAATGTATTTAAATGAACTTGGATGTTAACAGCTACTAAATCTGATTATAGTAACTTAATTTTACTCTTCCAATAGTAGGGAAATGTAGCTTAAAATAGAACACAGTGCCCAGTTATATTTTTATCCATAAACTTATTTTTCAACAAAAGGAAATATATTTTAAGCAAAAAATATTATAAAATCATAGAATCACAGAATGGTTTGGGTTGGAAAGGACCTCAAAGATCATCTAGTTCCAACCCCCCTGCCACGGGCAGGCACAGTCTCCACTAGACCAGGTTGCCCAAAGCCTCATCCAACCTGGCCTTGAACACTTCCAGGGATGGGGCCTCCACAACCTCTCTGGGCAACCTGTTCCAGTGTCACACCACCTGCACAGTAGAGAATTTCTTCCTTATACCTAATCTAAATCTACTCTCCTTCAGCTTAAACCCATTACGCCTTGTCCTATCACTACACTCCCTGAAAAACAGTCCCTCTCCATCTTTCCTGTAGACCCCCTTTAGGTACTGGAAGGCTGCAATTAGATCTCCCTGGAGCCTCCTTTTCTCCAGGCTGAACAATCCCAACTCTCTCAGCCTGTCCTCATAGGAGAGGTGCTCCAGCCTTCTGATCATCTTTGTGACCCTCCTCTGGACTCTCTCAACAACTCAATGTCTTTCTTGTACTGGACATCCCAGAGCTGGATGCAGTACCCCAGGTGGGGTCTAACCGTCGACCTGCTGGTCACACTTCTTTTGGTGCAGCCCAGGACATGGTTGGCTTTCTGGGCTACAAGCGCACACTGGT
Source organism: Aramus guarauna (assembly GCA_013400195.1). NCBI lineage: Eukaryota > Metazoa > Chordata > Aves > Gruiformes > Aramidae > Aramus > Aramus guarauna. The sequence continues at coordinate 3,988 of VXBL01003288.1, forward strand.
GGCTCATACAGAGCTGTTCATCAATCAATACCCCAAGTATCGATACCCAGGGCTGCTTTCAATCCATTCCCCACCCAGCCAATAGTTGTGGTTGAGAATGCCAAATGAAACTATGAAATAATTCTGTTTTCTGAAGAATACATTTCATTATATATTTCACTTAAAGGGAGGAGACAATAACTCTGGCAATGACATTAAATGCCTATCTAGTTTTGGTGTATGGTTAGAAGTCATAGAACTCATGTCTCCTTTTATAGTCACAGAACAAAGATGGATTCCTTCAGAGCAGGAGCCTAAATTCAAAGTTTCTGATTTTTTCACTGAAGCAGCTTATGCCTCTTCATTGAATGTGGGGGTAGCCTAGGGAATATAAGCTAATATAAGGTTACTGGGTATATAATTTAAGAACTTTAGGTTACATGGTGTGAATATCCCTCACTGCTTCAGTTATTGTGTTTAGACAAGCTATAATTGTCATCAAATTACTAGGCAAGGAACTCCATGCAATCAAGCAGCCAATCTAGGAATAAATAAATAATTGTATCTTGGCAGAACTGAAGACTAATTTGGTAATATTAACAAAAGAATCTAAAATATAGTACTAATGGTATTTTTACAGTGCTGTCTTGGAAAAAAAAAAGAGAGGTATTTGAAGTAATCAGGAACTAACAAATGATAAATATAATTTTTTACATGTAACAGACAATTATTACAATTTCTGACAAATGTTTGATTATTATAAGTATGCTTTGGAGCAACCAAAAGCTTCTTTCAGCGACTTTCTTAAGAATATCTTTCATATCTTTAACATCTGTTTATGATTCAGTAACATTCATTGAGTCCTTCACAGAAATATTTTGGAGGGGCTTCTATGGTCAGGAAAGTTCATCACCTTTGCTGTAGGGTATTCAAGTAAGAGGATATTCAATCTGGCAATTCAGGTGGTGATTAAAAAGAACAGACAATGATTTTTTTTTTTTTCTGTATTCATCTTAAATTGTACTCACTGGGCCATATTTCATAGAATAAATGAAAAAAAATTAAATAAATCAAGCAAAAAAATAAAGAACAGGTAAAAAATGCAAGCTTCTGTTGTAATCCTGAAATTCACAGGGATTATCAAAAATACCTAAAATCCCCAAGCTACCTTAGACTGCTCCTTCACACAACTTCAGAAAAAGAAGCTACAAGCAAGGGACAGAAAAGATCCCACTGAAGTATTTTACAGAAAAAGCCTGCCCTGGAACTCATTATGTAAATTAAAGAGATCAGCTGAAACTCCTCTGTTGCTAGTACACTGCTGCAGTAATATCACATATAGTAGTCTCTTGCTGCCAGATGACTGTACAACTCAGCACGCTTAGACCTATCCTGAAGTGGGGTCATCCCCAAGCCATGTGTCTTGGAGCCACGCCTCCCTTCCCCAACTAGCTGCCTTTTATGCTGAGCATGACATCACATGGTATGGAATACCCCCTTTGGCTAGTTTGGGTCACCTGTCCTGGTTGTGTGCCATCCCAGCTTCTGGTCAAAATTAACTCTGTCTTAGCCAAACCCAGGACACCTTCCTTCTACCAAATCAACTGCATCACTCAGCCTTGTATGGTCTGCAAACTTGCTGAGGGTGCGCTCAATCCATGGTCGTGGGTCCTGGATCCTGGAAGGACATCACTCATTAATGGTTTCCATTTGGACATTGAGCTACTGACTCTTTGGACACAGTCATCCAGCTTATTCCTTATCCATTTAACATTCCATACCTCCAACTTAGTGGTAAGAGTATTGTGGGATACTGTATGAAAGACCTTACAGAAGTCCAGGTGCATATCTGTAGCTTTCACTTGTCCTCTGATGCAATCTCTCCATCAGAGAAGGCTACTAGATTAATCAGGCATGGTTTGCCTTTGGTGAAGTCATATTGGCTGTCTCTAATCACCTGCCTCTCTTCCTTATGCTTCAGATTAAATTCTAGAAGGCTCTGTTCTACAATCTTACCACACCTAGAGATGAGGCTGACTGGTTGATAGTTCTCTGGGGCCTCATTTCTACCCATTTTAAAAATGGATATGATACTTCTTTTTCTCCAGTCACTGGGAATTTCACCTGACCACCGTTAGTTTTCAAAAGCTATCAAAGTTGTGCCAAATAAAATATCAAGATTAAACACTTTTAAGTGTTTAACCAGGTAAAAATGACTAGCTGTGTGTTGAACTTCATATGCAGAGAAATATTTCTTTTCAATATCTCTGTCATGGACACTTCTTGTGAATATCTTCCATACCACACAATTCAAATTAATTGAAGATGGACAAAATTAGGCTTTAAAATGCAGTGTTATATTTTATGTGTCCACACAGTGATTCCAAAAAGTGTTGGATCTCTTCTGTTTTCATTTTAGTCCATCTTTAATGGAAAAAAAATTGTACAGGCTGGGTTTCACTCCTCTTTGGTATAAGACAAACAAAATCACTGGGGTTACATCAGGGACTAATTTGCCTCCCCACGCACCTACAAATGATATAAATGAGTGAAAGAGAACTGCAGTTCAGTGAACTAACAGCTCCTGATAACTGAATAAATAGATGTGATGAAGTCAGCTTTTCATAGAGAAGCCTCTCAAGACAAGATAGCTTGAGGCCGGTGTCAGTCACTCATCAGAGATATCACCATCATTCACTTTTTCAAATTTAGACCTCTTTTCTCTCTTTAACCTACTTTAACTTCCTCTTAGAATGAATACAAACAGGTGTGACTACAACATAGCATGTTGGAAAGGCATATTGAAAAAGAGAAAACAACATTTCATGGGATAGAGCCTTTGTATTTTCCTATTTTATTTAGAAAACTGAAGAAAAAAACCAAAACAAAACAAACAAACAAACAAAACCCCAAAAACCACCACAACCACATGAATGGTCTGACCAGAAAAACAGCCTGAACAGAATGCCCAAAAAGAGGAGAAGCAACCCCTGTCAGAAGACTTAAAATGCAGTGAAGAAATGCATGTATATAGTAAGCTGTCAGGAGGTGTCAGGACTGGCTGTAGTTGATATGTATTACTTATCCTGATTACTGACAATGACAGCACTCCATTCTCAGGAAGCACATAGCAATTTTGCTGCTCCTCCATTCGTATGGACTGCTGTGTAAACTCACAATTCATGTTCCCAGACATCACTTCAGTTTGAGTAAACAGGGATATAAAATATATACGGGTTGAACACAAGAAAATTAAAATGATTCTTCCTAAGTTTATACTGCAACCAGTGCACAACTTAATCTGCCATACTCTATTTTTAAAACCAGGAAGGTGAGTAAAAAATTTTTGAAAGACCATATGTCATTGTGGTAATGACTTTACCAGCAGAAATTTTTCTTTATGCTTCAATTATTTTGGTATTTCTGTGTGACCTTTATATATCAAGGAGGGGCTACAGTAATTCAGCATTGAAAGATAAATGCAAATACATTTAAGTTAAAGGACAGATGTGGTACAAGAACATATGAGAGTCACATGGACTAGCCACAGATCAAATAGGATGAGAAACAGGAAGAAAACTTTGAACTCTCTAAGCAAGACTGTTCTGAAACTTTACTCTAGTAGAAGTACTAGAGGCAAAGCAACATAACTAGTTTCAAAGGAGAGATTGATCAATAAATAAAAGAAATTGTAGTGGTATGTGCACAGTCCCAAGTGCCTGAGCCCAATGGCTACATCCATACGCTTCCATCTTGCTGTTACCACACTTCAGTCTCTTGAAGTACCTTTATAGCAACCCAGTTGTGTTCACATTTTACCACAAGGGGTGCTACGTAAACCACAAGCAAGCTGCACACATAACGCACCCATTTTGTCACTCATCCCATGTTGATTTTTTCTTTTTCATATGATGGAATCTGACTCCTCTGTAATCACACCCAGTGGTCTTTCTTATATTGTTTTGTCAGCTTTCACAGATGTCCCTTAGCATAGGTTGTTCCTTGTGAACTGCTACAAGCTGGAGAAAACAAGGTGAGGTAGGTTTGTTGTGAAAGCATTATACATGAGACGGTCAGAGTAAGACCATTTGATGTTTGAGATAAAGAATGAAGGAACTTCTGTGGCATATATTCATTGGGGCTTTGTTCAAGAAAACAGTCCTGTCAGTAGAAAAGCAGTGTTCCCTCTGCTATACTGTGTTGGCAGAGAAGCTAGTCAGATCACATTCATGTAACATGCCAGGTGAGACCTCCCCATCTCTTATCATCTGAGACTCTGAATGATTTTGTCTGTCTGGCTTTTCCCTCCATTATTTCAGACTTGTCTCTTTTGTGCAGGCAGAAAACTTATACCTTTGTCACTATAATACTGTGGCTTTTTGAACAACATGAAAAATACAGGCTGTCTACTGGCATCTTTCCAACATGGTTCAACGGGATGAGGGGTCTTGCATACTTATTCCCTGCTGCGACACAGAAAACTCTTCAACAGAAAGACTTGGCCACTTGTGGATAGGAACTGACAAACCAAGAACTTGTATCAGCCAGGGAATTGCTGATAAAATAGCCAGTTGTTTCTTAGGAGAAAGTGCAAAGATCTAGTTAGTCAAACATAATCATAGGGAGGACTGATAAGCAGTTTACCTAGTTCTTGTCACCAGTCACTGTGATACTTGGAACTAACCTTATTTCTTTACTTCTAAAAGTTGGTGTTCTGTAAGCAGGAGTTCATTCTGAAAACCAGAACTGTGTTATAACAGACTCGGCAGTTCCATCATGTAAGGTTCAGTGTAAGGTCTATTAATGCTGATTATTGTGACATGTGCTTAACAAATAGCACAAGTAAGCTTTTCATAATTAATATTGCCTATACATTATTATTATATAAATATTCTTAAACAATATATTCAAGGAATATTTAAAATTCATATCATTGTGGTAGATGTTTCTATTAAGTTCATTGTCTCCTTCTTGTATGCTTAAAAAAGCTTTTTAGTCTTGTTCTAAAATGTGTCGGTGGCAAGTCTTAAAGAAAAACATCATAAAATGCTCCAACAGATTTTATGCTGTGAAAAAAAAATCCATTGGAGGCTCAAATGAGGCCATTAAACTGGTGTTAATTGATCAACTTTGAATTTAGTATTGAACATGAAAAGCTAAGATATTAAAGTCCTGTGCCATCTAATTGCATTAGTCTAGCTGTTTACAGTTGTGCTCTTTGTTACATTGTTATGTGTCTAAGCCTCCTTGCAAAGGTGACAAGGTGTGAGCACTCTAAGACAGATGAGTATCATAATTTTTACTTTCCCTAAAGCTCCCTTTGGGAAAATAATTCAGCTTTCAGTCATCCTGAACTATTTCATGTTCTGAGTGCCCTATTGCATAGAAGAATGGTGAATAATCCACCAGAAATTAGTCATGTTTTGATCTTTCTGTTATCCTAATACACTTTTCTTTAGAGCAGATATAGAGAATTGCTCTTTCTGTCTGCCTAGCTGATATACACCTTTGTCCAAAAGCAGATGGAATATTTTTCTAACCTTTCCCCATAGAATCATAGAATCATAGAATCATCTAGGTTGGAAAAGACCTTTAAGATCATCAAGTCCAACTGCTAACCTAACCTTGCCATCCCACCACTAAACCATGTCCTCAAGTACCTCATCTATCCTTCTTTTAAATACTTCCAGGGACGGGGACTCAACCACCTCCCTGCGCAGCCCATTCCAGAGACTGACAACCCTTTCTGTGAAGAAATTTTTCCTAATGTCTAACTGAAACCTGCCCTGACGCAACTTCAGACCATTCCCCCTGGTCCTATCGCTTGTTACCAGGGAGAAGAGGCCGACCCCCACCTCACTACAACCTCCTTTCAGGTAGTTGTAGAGGGCGATAAGGTCTCTCCTCAGCCTCTTCTTCTCCAGGCTAAACAACCCCAGTTCCCTCAGACGCTCCTCGTAAGACTTGTGCTCCAGACCCCTCACCAGCTTTGTTGCTCTCCTCTGGACATGTTCCAGCAGCGCAACATCCTTCCTGTAGTGAGGGGCCCAAAACTGAACACAGTATTCGAGGTGCGGCCTCACCAGCGCCGAGTACAGGGGCACAATCACTTCCCTACTCCTGCTGGCCACACTATTCCTGATACAAGCCAGGATGCCATTGGCCTTCTTGGCCACCTGGGCACACTGCTGGCTCATATTCAGCCGGCTGTCAACCAGTACCCCCAGGTCTTTCTCTGCCATGGAGCTTTCCAGCCACTCTTCCCCAAGCCTGTAGCGTTGCATGGGGTTGTTGTGACCAAAGTGCAGGACCCGGCACTTGGCCTTGTTGAACCTCATACAGTTGGCCTCGGCCCATCGATCCAGCCTGTCTAGGTCCCTCTGCAGAGCCCTCCTCCCCTCGAGCAGATCAACACTCCCACCCAGTTTGGTGTCGTCTGCAAATTTACTGAGGGCACACTCGAGCCCCTCGTCCAGGTCATTGATAAAGATATTAAACAAGACCGGCCCTAGCACTGAGCCCTGGGGGACACCGCTTGTGACTGGCCGCCAACTGGATTTAGCTCCATTCACCACCACTCTCTGGGCTCGGCTATCCAGCCAGTTTTTAACCCAGCGAAGAGTACACCCATCAAGGCCATGAACCGCCAGCTTCTCCAGGAGAATGCTGTGGGAGACTGTATCGAAGGCTTTGCTGAAGTCCAGGTAGACAACATCCACAGCCTTTCCCTCATCTACCAGGCAGGTCACCTGGTCATAGAAGGAAATCAGGTTGGTTAGGCAGGACCTGCCTTTCATGAACCCATGCTGGCTGGGCCTAATCCCCTGATTGTCCTCCATATGCCTGGTGAGCACACTCAAGATTAACTGCTCCATAATCTTCCCTGGTACTGAGGTCAGGCTGACAGGTCTGTAGTTCCCCGGATCCTCCTTCTGGCCCTTCTTGAAGATAGGCATCACATTGGCCAACCTCCAGTCATCTGGGACCTCCCCTGTTATCCAGGACTGCTGATAAATGATAGAGAGTGGCTTGGCAAGCTCAAGCTTCTGGTGAAGGCTAGTGTATTCTGTAACAAAGCACTTGTGGCTCTGGGATAGATAAATTTGCAACTATAATACACATTACACTGAATAAAAATGAAACCATTCAAAAAGGCTACCAAAAGACTTGTAATGTTCTGTTGTCACTAACTTAAAACACAGCATCCTTTTTCTAAAAGAAATGTGTGTATACAGATACAAAGATCAGTATGTGTTTACAAATTATATACAGAGAGAAAAAGACTGAGGCAGTGTGAGTCTTTTGAAATCAAATCTGGTTTCATTGATTACAACAGCTATTAATTTGGCCCAAGGTGAGCTATTTAGTGAGCTAGCACAAGAAAGGTCTGAGTGGTGAAGTGGAATACATCATAGCAGTTATAATGTGAACACTCCCAATAACAGTAGCTGGATAATAGCTCACAAAGGAAGTAATTTTCTTCATTCTCTTTCTGGACACGTAATTCACATTATAGAACCAATTAATGGGACTAATGTATGAGAGAAGATGCAGTGAAGGACTCTGCCTGAGAAGCATAGGGATGCTCAACTTAATTATGCAAAGCCTTAAAAAAAAAAAAAAAAAAAAGGGGGGAAAGNTAAAAAAAAAAAAAAAAAAAGGTGGGAAAGGAAAAGGAAAACATTGATTTAAGTCACCAGAAATGTTACTGAATTTCTCAACTAGAAGATATGTGTCTCACACAATGTCTCACAAGTAGGAGTTAATTTTCTGATAAGTGAAAGCAATCTACTTCTGCAATCTATACATTTTTTGTTTGTTTCTTTCTTTGTTTAAAAAAACCTTCAGCTACAGCTTTTTGGATATAATAGTCCTTTGAAAAAGAGTGAAACTGCAAGTGCTAAATGCTGTCACACTTCCCATATATATAAATAACAAGTCATTTCAGACAAAACTGGTATTGATGCTTGTCATTGCAATTATGTAACACTTTATATTACAGAATGTTGTTCAGCATGGCATATATCATTATCAATTTTTATACTTGTCTAGAATAGAATAGAATAGAATAGAATAGAATAGAATAGAATAGAATAGAATAGAACAGAACAGTTGGAAGGGACCTACAACAATCAGAAAGTCCAATGGCCTGCCTACTTCAGTAACTTTAACAGAAGTTAAAACATGTTATTAAGAGCATTGTCCAAATGCCTCTTAAACTCTGACAGGCTTGGGGCATTGACCGCCTCTCTAGGAAGCCTGTTTCAGTGTTTGACCAACATCTCAGTAAAGAAATGTTTCCTAATGTCAAGTCTGAACCAGCCCTGATGCATCTTGAGCCATTCCCATGCATCCTG
>VXBL01003289.1:0-91623 GCA_013400195.1 Aramus guarauna
ACAACAACAAAAAACCAAACACAGAATTCAGTTTGCATTCAGATTTTTTGTTTCCTCCAGAAAACTGCTCTCTGATTTTACTTTAGAGTGCAGCTGACAAAATTCACATCACTGATTTCATACTACAGAAAAAAGCACAACCAGAGTGCAAAAATTAAGGTCAAATACCAGAGAAAGTGTGGTATGTGGAAGTGTAGGTAGTCTTTGTTTTCCAGGACTGCTCACATTCTGTTTGCCCACTACAGAAATTTCAAAATGTCTGTAGTTGCAACTTTGCTTCCACAGTTTATCATTCTAGAAACCTCTTAGCCTGCATGTTGTAGTAATTCATTATCAACTACAAGATGCTGGACTAGCTTTTAAATGAATGAGACAAAAATAAGGGAATTTATGATAAAATCCTTAACTTCAATGAATAATCAGATGACTGTGATCCTTCTAATGAGGACTTTCAAGAATGACAATGCTGAGTTTCTCTATGAAGCTGGTATTGAAAGTCAAATAATTAAGATTTTGGCATATTTTTTTAGAGTAGAAATCTGAATTTTTCATGGCCCTGATTTTGGAATCAATATTTATCTTACAATAGTATCTTGTTTCTCTGAAACTTCATATAGTCCTTATGGAGTGAGATAATCACATTCTAAAAATAAGTAAGAAATTGTCATCAGTTATTGTCATTAATTGTGTAGAAAAATTGCACTGCAGAACTTGTTAAAATTCTTCCTTGGATCTGTATGGTAACTCCTTCTCTATCCTCTATTCCTAAGTATCAACAAAATTGTCACCCAAGATTCTTGCGCCTTAAGTTCAGATTAGTGACAGTGGTGAGCTAGACCATTTCCCACTAGTCATTTCTGACCTGAGAACAAAGAAATTAAGTCACTTAAAAATCATACAGTCTGACTGAGGGAGAGAGGGGCAAGCCAGAAGTGGTACATCGATAAATTCACTGTCTGTGTGACTGCTGGGACTTGGATGCCTGTATTTGAACTCGGATAACCTGTGTGTCAAACATCTGAGGTGTTACAGAACATTACACTTACTTTTGCTGTGTTTCCCCTGCTTTCACTCTTACTGTCTTCACCATAAGTCCTGGCCGACGGGTGCCTTTTGTCCACGGTATTATGGTTTGAACTGTGTCCCAGATATTTTCCCAAACCGCAGCTCCTTCCCATTTGAACTTGATCATTATTAGCTCACCAATATCAGTGTCCAGGGTGATGAGAAAAGAGTAGGTTTTATTCCCATTAATACCTTCAAATCTGCAGAAAACAAAACCAGAATAATGCTATCTTAATTATTATGGATTAAAGTGGAAAAAAATTAGTTTCTCTTCTCTTTAAAACCAAAGAACAAACTGTTTCCTCCTTCTCCAGGGGGGAACATTACTGTCTCTAGGATACTCTTCCTCCAGGTGCGTAAAGTGGTGAAATATGACAATATGCTAGAAAGGAAGCAGAAGTGGGAGAAGCTTGAACAGCTGATGTCAGTGATATCTGACAGCAGAAGAAAAGGTGTCCCATAATAACATCTATGTTCTGTCTTTTGTCTGCTAGAGCAAATGCTGACCCACACTGTTGCCTTTGCTTTTGTTAATATAGTGTCCATCGTGAGAAATGTCCAAAATTTGTTACCTTAATTACAGCTGCTTATTTATTTGTGTTCTAATTGATTAGACCTCCCTGTGTTAGCCATGGGATGGACCAAATGTGAGTGGACAGGGTACTTAATCAGATTACTAAGTTTGTATTATAGAGATTTTTCATGCAAAAACTGTATGAATGCTGTAAAAGTCTGTGACTTTTAGGGAGTATGGGTGAAGAGAGGACAATTTCCAGTTACTCTTCACTTAACCGTACTAAACCATTTCACTCATAGCGTGACTACATACATGATATGGTATTATAAACTGGCACCATGTTTCTCATTTGCACAATGACGTGTAATATCAATACTCACAGTGGGATGGGCAGATTTTTAGCATCTTCCTTAGTGCCTGTCAGAGACATGGTAAAAGTTGGGTCTGTCCGCTTGCCTTGGATTTCATTGATGAAGTGGATCTTGAACTGATAATGATAGACTGTAGAAGGGAAGAATTTGTGAAGTGATGAAATTAATGGTCAAAGAGGCAATAGATTTCTCAGGCAAAAGAATTTTGCCTTTCAGAGCAGAAACTTGATGATTGATAATTCCATTTATTTTTTAAATCCACTTGTTGCAATTAAATCATCATCGTTTTTTCTGATTGTTGCTGTGCTATGTAATCCCTTAGGGTTTGGGGTCTTGTTCTGTTTAAAAGAATGGAGAGAAAAAAGGTAACCTGGATTCAGTTCCCTTTGTAGGATAAAACATTCTTCCATGGGAAATATTTCAGCTTTTCTGAAGTTTAATTGTTAGAATTTCTGGCAAGCCCTCGATCTAACCAGCAGACAAATCCCTATGACTGGACATGGCTAAAGATGTATGATACAAGTTGAAGACCTTATGCAATGTAGTCAGGCTTTTTCTCTGATGGGCTAGAAAATTGCCCTGCAAAACAGATGACTCACAAACTTTCCTTGACTGCATAATGATACACTGTGTTTAACATGCATCAGTTAACAATATGACTTTGTTCAAGCACATTACTATAAGAAAGAGTCATTAATACTTGGAGATTTGGTGGGTTTCTAGAAGAACAGTGTTTAGGAAAGACTTTGAACATTGTCAGAATGAAGAATGCCTAAGAAATCATCAGTATACTGATTACGAACAGTTTGACATTTAGTAAGTTATGAAAAAACCCAACAAAAAACACAAACAAAAAACCCCACCAAACCCCAACATACAGTTAGAGGCCATGTGCACACAGATCTTGTCAGCTAGATCTGAATGTCCAAAACTCTTCTGTTTGGTGATTTTACTGGCCACCTTCTTGACAAAACTGATAGATTTAGGTATTAAGGAAGAAAACCCTAAGTAATTTCTATTAACAAAGACCACGGATTATTTGGAGGAATTAGGGGTGTTCTGTTTATCCTTGCGATCTGGTCAAGTTGCATGTGGGAAATTGTTCTGGGCAACATTATTGCACACTAGTTTGAGTAGAAAGACGCTCTTTCCTCATTTCCTCTCCTCACCCACTTCAGGCTTCACTACATCTGAGAATGGCTCCATTGCTAAGGGAGCCTTCTTTTCATGTGTATGCACAGATAGATTTTTTTTTCTTTTCTTTTTGCAGCTCTGAGTGTTCACAACAGAAGTATTTGCCAGAAATGCTGTATCTTTTTGTTGTTGTTTCATAGTTACTGTATGTTAGACAACAATGTATTTTCTTTTGAAAAGGTATCACTCAGTAGAAAACAAAATGGCTGATTCTTTGCTGCAAACCTGATGAGGACAAAGTAGGCAGAGGGGCTTGTTTACAGCTCACTTTTATTACTATCCTGTCTTCCTCTGAGTTTTCTCTCTATGTAAAAATTGATAGTTCTAGTGTATGTTCTGATAAACCGAGGCTTTTGCTGTGGTTATGATGCTCACTGTAAGGAAAAAGGTGAGCGTATTCATATGAAAACTCTGAGTCAGGGTCCCATCACAGCTTTGTTATAAATGTTAACTTCTTTGTAAGTGCTATTTTTTATTTGAACTGGATTAATGTATGCTCCAAAATACAATGCCATTAACTTGAAAAATGAAATGTCAGATTTTGTGGTGACACAGAAGATTGTGAAGTGTAATACTGAGTTTCTCAAATTTCTTCTGTTTGGGCTCCTCACATGATTTTCAAACATTTTTTTTAGAGTGTTACAAAGATGACTTTGTACATGCCCTCCCACAGTTGCCGCCTTGTTTGGGAACTTTTGTGAAGAGACACCGTAGTCTGCAGCACCAATATCTGCATATGCGCCAAGGACCCTTTTTTGAAGCAAAACCACTTCCAAGGATAAAAATGCAATGTATTTGAAATTGAAATCAAAGCCAATAGGACACATATATTTTACCACAAGCTAAAACGCTCTCCATGTCCAAAGAACACAACATAGGCATCGCATTTCTGTGCCCAGGTGTGGTGGTAGTGGACACCATGTTGTCAGAGCAAATCACTTTCCTGATTCTGAGAGTGACCTGACTGTACTGCAGCAGCGATGGCAACTAGACACAGCCTCTAGAATTTTTAAATCTACTTCAAGTAGCTTCCTGAGCTGTTTTAAAAAGTATGAGAGATTGAACTGCTCTGAGCATCAGTCAGGGCTGAGCAGACCCCCCTGGAGGCATCACCAAACACTTCACTGCTGTGTTAGTGGAAGACTTCCAAATTATTTTAAAAGTACCCTGAATTTTTGTATTTTTTAAGAATCTGCAATACTGTAGTTGAGTAGTGGGCACTGTGAGGAAACAAGATTGGTAATGCAAGCAGCATTTTTAAGCATTTCTTCTCAGGACTGGAAAAGCCCTTGAGTGGCCATGCCAGGGGCACACTGTGGACATTCAAAATGCTTCCCCAACCTCAAGGTCTTGGACAGGGAACAAACAGGCTGACCCCCGCAAGAAGAGGGAGGCATCCCCTTCCTGGCTGTGCCAGGCAGAATGGGCCGGCCCCAGCACCGGGTGAGGGTGTGAGGGACCCCCATAGCTGTGGGGCTGTGCTGGGGAGATGAGGCCCTGGCAGTGCCTCAGTGCTGAGGAGAGGGGCGGGGCAGGGCTGTGGTGCAGCAGGGCCCAGGTGCTGTGGGGGGCTGTGGGAAGGGCAGCAGCTGCTCCTGAGGTGGCTGCGCCTCACAGGTTTCCTCCACACGTGCTGGCCCGCAGCTCCAGGTGGGAGCCCTGCCCAGGCTGTGCCACGCTGTTGCTCACTACATGCCTCATCGATAGCTGTGGAAGGGAGGTAGCGAGGAGGAATACCATGTGCCAAAACTGCCTGCATTGAAAGTCCCTTGGAAGAAGCGTGTCCCTGCTGCTCATCCCATACAGCCCTGCTTGTTCTCGCTTTAAAACGTACGTAAACCTTCCTGATGCTAGGTGAATGCAGTCACCTCTTGGGCTCTCTGACAGCTGAGTCATAACCAGCCTACAGCCAGGCCCAGGCCATCGTGTAATGGAGACCGGCAGATAAGCCCCATTTCCCTGTCAGACTGCTTCCCCTCTATCTGGTAATACATGCGAGAAACCACATTGATTGTCTGTCTGAGCTTAGAAAATTGTTACTTTGTGCTCTCGATAAAGTAATTTAATGGAGATAAAGCTAGAGTACCAGTCACTTTATTTTAGTGCTACAGTTCTGCCCTGTAAAAGTCCATGCTATTCTGTTGTCTAGTCATTGTTTGAAAAGTAATAATTTATATGTCATTTGATAGACTAATTGCAGATAAAATTTGGGCAAACTTGGAACGGGAGGTTTTATAGGCCTCCCAGAGCAATTATGCTGCTTTTTTGGCTTGGCTATATGCCTGCATATCTTACAACAAACTGGCACAGGCCAGTTGTAGAAAAATCCTGTAGATCAGGACCCTAAGCATCTTGGAGGCATCAGATCTGCAGTTAACCAGTGGCAAGCATGCAGCATGCTTTTTCCCCACAGAAATATTAAAAGTCAGGATCTTGATGAAAGGGCATCAAGACGGACTACCAGGATTCTCAGTTGTCTTAGCAAATTGATTATTCCCATAGATTTTATATGCTTTAATAAATGAGTAAACAGGATCACAAAGCTTAGGCTCATTCTCACGCTTTGTGAGTGATCTGGAGACTGTAACAAGCATTCCCACAAACCTTTGAAAGGCATATGCGCTCTTGTTTTCAAAAAGAGTCGTCTACTTTTTGGGAGCCTTTCCTCCCGAATGTTGTAGCCCAGTGTGTTGCACCGGTTCTTTCTACAGCTGAGACACATTCCTTTGTTGAAAGTGTTGATGTCATTGCACCAGTATGCTGTGCTTTGCTTATCCTTGTGAAGCAGAGAGTCGATGAACAAATGAACTGACCTCTCATGGGCACATTTCACAGTTTGAGTGATACCTGGAAAAAAAACGCAAATCACAAAATTTTGCATGCCCTTGTTACTCTTTACCATTTCAACTGCAGAGTATGGTAAGCAACTATAAATACATGTTATTGTTTCCCTCCCACTCACTCCCTTTTAATAGCAAAAGATCATGATTTTGCCTCAGAAATCATACACTGTAGAAAGTTTACTTTTAGGATCATCCAAAAACAGTGTGGCTGAACCCACATGCTAATAAAATTGAATAATTTGCTGCTTAAAATTTTCTAGCCTGACTGTTTAAGACTGTAAATATGAACCTTGATGTCATTGTCCTGGCTGTGTTGGTCAATATGAAATACAATATGCGGTTATATGCAGTCTTTCAGATCATGCCACATTAAAGACAGCAGCCACATTAAAGACAGCAGCCTCATTCTGAATGGTTGAACACTGTTGTCTTTTGGATGCTTATGCAGGAATGTCATATTTTGTTCCTATCAGAGTGACAAACTGTTGTTGAATTGAATTCTTCTTGCAGCTACTACTGGGGAAAAAGGAGGAAACAATGTATTAAATACATGTAAAAAATTATTAAATACTTAGATCTTAATTTATGAGAAGTATCTTTTTCTTCCTTAAGTGTCATCAAATTACAAAAGTTATTTTCCTCTGTATAATGAGGATATATCATGATGGACTGTTTTTATGTCTTCAATGACAGGCTATCTAGCTGAAGCTTGGTTTGACATTTGTCATGAATTACCTGCTAACAAGTAAGGCCTACTTTTAGACAGTGTGATGATAGCTGAGAAATATTTTTGCAATGCAATATGCTGGGTGGACAGTACTCTTTTGGGGTTTTTCAGTGAACAGTTCTGGCTGTCACTGTGTACCTTATCTTTTTTCAGTATGTTGCATCAGTTTCTGTGTATGTTTATGTTTAGGTACATTGGAAATAAGCTTCTGCATATAAAACCTGGCCTGGAACACTGGCAGTCAGGTCCTAGAGAGAGCACAGCTGAAGGACAAGGCGTTGCAAAAAGACGAGCTAAGGAGGTATGTAGTACAGCCCTGTGTTTGATTTGATTTGAAAGAATTAATTGCACACTAGCTGAATCTGGCTTAATTAGAATAAGTTTTCTCATTTTCTCTACCGCTAAAACAAATACCTTTGAAATTATAAAGAAGTGCTTGACAGCAGGATGCTCATGGCCTCATTTTCAGAAGTGCTAGGCAGGCAAATTCCTTACTGGAGTCAGTAAGAACAGTTTGAACTCAATACATGTAAAAATCAGAAAACCAATTTATAGAGATTTCCTTGCATGTAATGGGAGATAATACTCCCATTAGATACTGTTTGAGACCATTGAGATATGTAAAGTTTCCCAGAGAGTGTCTGTGGAGCTACCATGCTGCTTCCCATTCCATGCCATTGGTTCTTACCAGTGATTCCGTATTGTGCAATGTGGTTATACACATGCATGATGTGACAGCCAGGCTGAAAGGTGCCTCCATTGGGATAAAAGTCAAAATGAGCCACGGGCTGCTTGATGCCAACGCTAAGACCCATGTGCTGTTTAGTGAATGTATGAATTGCGTCTACGAAGCTTGCATCATCTGGAGATAAACGATCTGTTGGTGACATTCCTTCAAACAAGGGACCAGCAGGGTCAAGGCCTGCAATACATGCAAATCATTCAGTTGTGATACAGTGCAGATGGGCTGTTCTTTTACTGTTATGAGAAAAGTCTGTGATAAGTATTTTAAAACAGACAACACTGATGCTTTACAAGGTCTTTCACTGACAGAAACAATGCTAGGAACACTTGTCCTGCAGAGGGTAGGTGGTTACACCAAAAGGGAAAGTAAACACAGGTGCTGTAATAAACAGTAACTGCTCCATGCACAAGGACACAGGCCCAGAGATAGATGTGTTTGTTATAGACAAACTGTGCTCGCAACTGCTTTGTTACTTGAGGGATGTTTACTTAATTTTGTTCTTTCATACTCTAGAGGTCATGCATTTTGGAGGCCCTTTTGAAGACACCTGTCCCACAACAAGGTTCACTTTTAGCCCAAATTTGGGACCTGAAACTTTATAAAGCTTCTCTTGTTGCTTAAGAGCTGTATGTCTGCAAGATGTTGTTTATATATGTGATTTTTCAACTTTAAAAGTCTTGAAGGCAAATTAATATGGTATTCAGAAGAATAATATTCCACTTGGAGTCTTGTTGTTTTGTGGGTTTTTTGTTTGTTTGTTTTTCTTTTTAGTTCGCTAGATATTTCTGTATGGTGCTCCTTTTGGTTGGAAACTGATTTATGGGAAAGGACTGCCTGCATAGTTTGAAGCTTGTACTTCAAAACTGAAAGCACCTTTTAAATTTGGGATTCTTCAGTTGATACTTTGGACTAACATAGTTGCATACACGTAACTGGACAAGACTAACAACACAGGCTACAAGTAGGGATGTCACCCTGAAGGCATACATTTCCTTTTATTTTTTTTATAGCTTTTATCACTATGAATTTTTGGAACTTACTGTTACAAGGCTGAAGAATGCATATAGCTGGTACAATAAATAATGTGGTTTAATGTGGTTTACTTATCCATTATTCAGGTTTGATGTACTAATATGGTTTGAACAAGCAGCGCTAATGAACCGAAGTCCTTCAGTGTATACACAGGTGTAACATCATGCACACTAAAATCAGCTTCTTGGCATGCAGGCGCTGTCACAATAGCTGATTGTATAAAGGACTATGCTATATGGCAATGAATCCAAGATCAGAATTGGGACTTCAAACTACAGTCATGTATATTTGCCTCACTCCCAAATCAGATTAAAGTAAAATGTTTTCTCTAACTTAAACATAGCTGTTGTGGGCCTTGTGTAAAATGCACTTCTGTTTTGTTTTAAGCCATCACTGTGCATTAGATATAGTACTGTATACGGTGTATCGATAGCCTTATAAATGTATTTGCATTACATTTATAATTAGTACAGTTATAAAACATTAGAGAAGGTTCAAAATGCTACTAGTGAAAACAATCAAGTGTTATGGTTAACTTTATTTACCTTAAACATCTGTTAGGGATACTCTAATGATATGCTTCTTGTAAAATGTAATCCATGACCATCATTTTTGCCATAGAACAACTGACTTTAATTCACTGTGTGAGCAATGTAGTATAATTGAAAGCTCAAGCACAGTTAATCAATTTCCTTAACACAATTTTCTTTTTAAAATTAGTTGCTAACAGTCAACAGTGTATTTGAATGGCTTTGGGTCTAGATAGTGACCAAAGATACCAGGTTAGTGGTTAACATTTAGTTTAAGGTGTTACTGGGAATGGATACAAGATAAATTCAAGCAACATACAACTTGAATCTTTGGTTTATGATTTGTAGTCTCCACACTTGTATGTTCTCTGTGTCATAATTGGGACTGAGGTAGGAAAGATCAAAGCTAGAAATAGTATGATACTTCATTTTGAAAAGTGTTTTCATTAAATTTTCTAAAGCTAATTTCTAAACCAATGGGATGAAAATGTGGCAAATACTGATATTGAACAGCTAAGTAGATATTTGACATATCAATACGTAACTTAAATCAGTTTACTGTTGCATTTCTTAAAGTTGTAAATCTTACCAGTAATTCTTCCAATCTTGTTCGTACCACTGATATAACTTCCAGCAAATCCTGAAACATGAGCTCCTAGGCTGTACCCAATTAGATGAGCATTGCTTCTGGAAAATTGAATGGATTCCTGGAAGATAGTGGCAGCTTGATTTAGATGCAGAAAACGTGAAAAGTAAATAGTGCAATACTTACTACAAGCTAGGAATGCCATGCATTACAACATAAGAAATTTGAATGTTGAAGATGGAGGTCAAATGAGGTGCATGGATTACGCATTATATTGCTTTGCTGACTAAATGTTAATCCTTGCCTCCTTTGCTTGCAGCAGGAAAATGCCACGTGTATGGGCACTGCTCCTTATGCGCTATGCTCAGGAAGACCACTGACACAGATAGGATTTTGTTGATGTTTGTTGCAAGTGTGCATTGCCTTTTGTCTGCAGCATTTGACTTTCCTATGACTATAAAATGGATATCTGTCCTTTAACTTCAGTGTAAAACAACCCTTTATAGAAAGTGCCTTGGGTTTTGGTTTGGGGTTTTTGGGGTTTTTTTGCATGAGATACTAGCACAAGCAAAATTAGAAGGCAAAGTATCAATATATTGATCAGACATGCTAAGTCATGGCAATGACATTTCTTGGACTGATTTCTGCAAAACTGGCTACCTGATCTGAAACTAACAGAATTGACCTCAGGCCCTTTTTTTTCTACCTAATCAGTACTATCTAGATCTTAAGCATTTCAACTGAGCTGCAAGGCTCAAAGTTTTTCTCACTTGTAAAGAAAAATGTGGCATATTTTTTGTGCAGGAAAGGCAAACTTCTATTTTAATTTCATTCTGGATATTGGATGTCCCAGTGGAATGGCTTTGCAGTCTTGATACCCGTGTTTTGTGAAGATGAGGTGAAATTGGCAACCTTGTTCTAAGAGAGATGGCTCTTAGAAATCACAAGATCTGACCAATTTTCATGGCAGGTATTACTGAGATGGATGCTATTGAAATTGTTTCTGATCATGCCTCATTAACTCTTGGACTAAGATTTACTTTACTTTTATTCTTTATTAAAATGTTGCACAGCACTGCAGTTTTTGTTAAATTCTTTGAGGATATTTCAAATACTCGCCTGCCTACAAGCAGACAGAGGCATAGCAGAAAGAGGGTTACAGGAGTTGGAATGAAGGGGTTTTTAACTGTTAAACTCAGGAGGGATGCTTCTTAACAGAAGGAAGGCTTTCTGCTTGAACACTCTCAATTGGATGCTGTGAAAATGTATGGTATATTTAAATCCTGGAACATACCATGATACAAGAGGAGCTACCTACAATGCTGGAGCAAGGAGTCATTTATTCAAGCGTCAATTTGTTTGCTGACACTGGAGGAATCACAGACTCTCTTTATTGTTTGCAATGTGGTGTGTCCTCTTGGGAACTGAGCAAAGTCCACCATTGGATTCATTCAATAATTAAACAGCTTCAAAATACAACTTTAGGGTCCAGCAACTCAAACTACGTTTGACCAAGAGCTAAGGTTTCTTGTAGTGTCACAACAGAAGATAGTGACTCGGGCTCCTCTGCCCTCTGTTTTGTGTCTGTTGTCCCTTAACTGGGCATGCTATCTGACAATTTCTAGCTCTGCCATTCCTGTTGAAAGCAGCTTAGGCCTTCAATGGTATTTGCTACAAATCTCGCAGCTTTGCAGTGAATTTCCCTTCCACCTTAGGCCTAACTGTATTTAATGTATTCAAAAATTCTTTGTGAGGTACAGAAGTATAATTTCTTTTCACATTAGGTAGCTTAAATTAGTACTAGAGAGAGATGAAAAAGAGTTGTTTAGGATGCCGGGTTTGTATGAGTGATTCTCATTCTAGTGTTTGCTTTCTGCCTTTTCTTAAGTAGTGCTGGAGACCAGTGATGCCTTGCAGACTTGTCTGCAGCCTTTGCAATCCAGCCACAGCAACCGCTCTGTATGTAGCAGGAGTTCTGATGAGTAGTCACTACCTTAGTGGGCTCTGTACTCACTACTGCCTCCATGTCATCTGCTTTGTGAGGCGTGGTTGTGCTCTTAAAACATCTTCCTTTACATTCTGGTTCTCTAAGCCATTATTTTAGAATAATCTTTGGAGAACTGAGGTAAAAATCAGACACAATGTCATGCTTGAATTCTGCATTAAAAGCAGAAATTAAGCACGGATAGCATAGACCTATTTTACTTAACTAACCACTTGCAAATGTTAGTGTGCCTGCTTTAAAATTGTGGGACTCTGCATACATGCTAATTGAAAAGCTAAAGGAGCGTGACATTATCTCGCCTCTAAAGATATATCACAATATTTTAGTAAACAAGACCACTTGCTTTTTTCTCTTGCATGATGAAAGTTTCATGAAGTCATATGAAAGTTTATGGAAGAAAAATTTGCAGAGTATGAAAGAAACGTGATTTAAATGAACAGCATTAACCAGCATAGTATGTCAGAAAGGTAGTAGAAGCATAAGAACAGGTAAATAAGACCTTTCCAGAGAAACATGTTTTGATGTGGGAGCTCTTACCTCCAGCCATTCCAGGAAGTCTGCTATCTCCTGTCCTATGTAACGTGTATTCTGTACAGCAATGGGATAGTGCTGGTGAGCAAATGTAAGCCAGTCTGCAATGACCACATTAATTTGTTTGTGCTGAGATTTCAGAGCTGCTGCCATTTTCCAAATCCAACCTTCTAACATCCCATCCACCTGTTTTATTAAAAAAAAAAAACAAAAACAACAACAAACAAAACACAATTCTTAAGGGAAAGCAGTCTCTGCCAAATAATTCTTGTGAGAAGTTCAAGGAAACAAAAACCCAATATAAACAAGGAGGGCTTAATGCTAATAAGTAGATTTTAGGGGCTTCAGCATGCTTCAGTGCTGAGAATCTTTGGGGTTTGGTGGACAAAAAAATAAATTAAGAATCAATATGAAAACTGTATAATAATTTTCTTGTAATATGAACTCCTATCAGTGAAATGATGTCCCTAAATATTTTCACTTATCGTGAGATAATTGATATTACTGATTAAAAAGACAGAAATGTCCAGAAACTTTCTGATTTCATTCAAGAGCAGCTGTCCCTGTAAACTTAAAGGAGTTGGAGAGGGAGGGAAGCAGGAGGGTTGCAGACCAGTGGGCATTTATCTTTTACAGCCATTCCATTTTGAGATCTGGTTTGGGGGTTTTTGAGTCTTTTTTTTTTTTTTTTTTTTTTATAAAGACCTGATCACAATTTTCTTACTAGCATCAAAGACTGCTTTTGATTTGATGGACCAGAATTGTTATTTAATCTGTCAGATTTAATTGTTGCTCCAGTTGCACATATTTCCTCAATTGATAACATTATCTTTTCTGGTGTTTTAAACAGAATTTGTGAGTCTGTTTTGGGTTTCCATACGTATTCCTCTAAGAGCCCAACACCTCTGCAAATGAAGTTAATATGAATGGTAAACGTCAATGGCAGCAGTTTCAGGTCCATGGTTTGTCTTTGAGGAGGGTATGGATTTTGAACAAATTCTTGTTCTGGAGTCTTAGCTAAATTAATCTAGGGCAATATTTCACCCAAAGTCATCTCTGCTGTTACTTGTTACAGAGTTATATGCATCAAGGGTGGTGTTCAAATTTCTCTGCAGATTTGCAGATGTACAAGAAAGATCCATTTTGTCACCTTCTCTCGTGACATTGGCTCTATAAGAATCAAGGATCTGTTAAAATGACATTAGTTCTTATCCTGCCTTTTTTTTTGTTTCTTCTTCAACTGAGAAGCTAATCAAAAGTCAATTTTACTGCTATGCTTTTGAGAAAGATTATCATGGTGGATTTTTTTTTCAGTTTAACTAGAAACAGTTCAGTGATAATTCATTGATGTCGAAGGCTTTATTTACAGCTGAAGGGGCTTACAGAGAAGTTCTCTTTAACAGTGTAGCTGTGAGAAAGATGTGGGGAGATTGTGTGCACTTTTCAGTAAGTCTGTAAATATCTGGCAGTGAACATATCAGAGAAATTAAACTGGTATTCAGTCCTCCAGAGGCATAGCACATTAATTCAGCTACTTGTTCGAACTCTGCTGGCTTTAAACCAGGGCTGAATCTAATCCTTGGCAATGGACTCCCATATGAAAAATTGCTTGTAGACTGTTCCTTCAGAATCTCAGTGGGGAATATCCACTTTGTATTATTGCTAGCCATGATTGCTACCAGGGAAATCCACCATCTTTCTAATGACAACCTTTATTCTGAAGTTACTTTTGGCACTGGCATAATGAGAAGAAAAGTGTATCAAATCAGATGTAGTTTTGAATTAAAAATAAAATGTAAGTTCATACCGACCAGCCATGGACTATCATCACCAGAGGAAGAGAGGCATTGAAACTGCATTTCTCAAGAGTTTCCAACTGATTTAAAAAAATCTGACAGACGCCTTCAGTTGTATCTGTATAGAGTCGAAATTTGGTTTCTAAGTTTTGCTGATCTTTCTTTGTTCTAGTGTGCTGACTCTGTGATCCCAGTGCCTCTGAAATGAAAGTCGTAACAATAGTCATAATAGGATGGAACCTAAAACCTGAAGAAGTTACTAGTGAAATACAGTTTATAAGACAAAGTAAACTACTAAGATTGAAACTCTAGATATGTATAATTGCTGCTCCAGGTGGGCCTAAGCTATACATTTTGGCTCCAAAAAAGTGATCTCTTTCAAAGTTTGAGATGGTTTTAGATGTGCCTTTGAGTGCATCTATTTGAACAATAACAATTACATCGGAAATAGTGATCTTATTTCTAAGGGCCCTTATAGAATGCATAAGTATTTTAAAAACACAGTATAGGTATTGTGACTTTACAGTGTTAGCACATGCACAGGCAAGCACATTCATAGGCTATTAACTCTGCAGGGCATATTTTACTAATGTGCGTTTGCTAGTAACTGCTGAGCAAGCATCATTACATTAAAATAATAATTTTATTTAGGGTTATAACTCTGCTTAGAGACATAGCTGACTGCTTCAAACTATTAGACCACATCATAAGTGATTCTTTTTCTCTAAAAAGGCAAGAAGAAATGTTCTTGTTCTAGTTGTAATACTTTTGGTACTTTTGTTTTTAGATAAAGTAGCTTGGTACATATAGGACAGCATTTTCAGAAATGCCTGTTAAGTACCTGGGGTAGTATCTATATTTAAGAACGTGGGGCCAGGGAGAAATGTGGTCTTGACAACATCATGAGCTTAGAAAGAAAACCATGAATGTAGAAAAATTGCTGAACAATTAAGTAAAATAAAGCAGAAGCTTACAAAAAGGACATTGTGACGTGCAAGCCTGGTATTTCTTTCTAGTAAGACTCCAGACTGTTTTATTTATCTGAAAATAATCCATATAATAAATTATTACTTAAGATAGAAAAAAATGGGGATTAGTAGGAGAAAAGTTAGGGCGTGATGAACTAGACAAATGAGATGTTACAGTTCTTATGTTGGAAAGGAAAGTTTGAGTGGAGAGTTCCTTGGGGACTGTTTTTTGGCTAATCCTGTTGTCATGTTTTCATTAAAGAAGCAGGCAGAAAAGATATGACTGACAAAATTTGGGAGACATTTGCTAATACTGAGAAGACCAAAATGTTAAACACTAAGAGCTAGATGACCTTGAAAATACAGCAACAGGTAGAAATCTTGCACTATGAAGTGCAAGGTCATGCAGTTAATAGGAATTTCTCTATAAAGGGTACTCATAAATTGGAAGTTACACAAGAGTAAAAAGACTTGACTGTAGTAATCAATAACAAAACTGACTATGAGTGACCGCTGTGATTTGGCTGTGAGAAAGGAAAATATAATTCCAAGATGCATCAAGGAGGATGTTTTCAGTAGGAAGAGAGAATGTTAGTGGCAATGTATTAAGGCACTTATTAACCACATACAGAAGAACAGTGCATATGGCTCTCCTTACCATGTTCAGGTGATGCCAATTCAAGCTGCAACAGCTGCTCAGCAGCACCACTAAAATGGTCAGGGAGGAGGTTTTTGTTTTAAGTAGACCTAACAAATTCTGAAATATTCTTGGAGGTAAAAATGAGTATTCTGTTCACTGAGAAGTTAAAATTATCTGCATTGGAACAGATTTAATTCTTACATTTTTCTTGTGTAAAAGTTCCTTAATATAACATTTAATATTAGAAATATTGTATTGTATTTTATCTTATAAGTCAGTGTGTTTAATTTTTTTGTACGTAGATGTTTTCAGAAAACATCTAAAATCATAGCATATTCATTTCTGTATTGTATCTGCAAATGTGTCTGAGGTTCTATGGCATTGTTGTCCTGACTATTTTAATAATTTACAAGATATTTCTGATACATCTACAGATGAGCCTTTTTCCTGCAAATGTAGTGATGGGAAACTCCCATATATATATATTTGCTGTAGTACCATCTTATGTGCAGTACAAAGAAGCCTAATGTGAAAGCATGCTGGTTTTAGATCAGTGTCACATGTCAGTCTTGTACAAACTTTATTCAAGGTTTTATTTTAGTATAATGATAAGACATGATACAAACAGCATATTTAATTTGGTTAAGTGAATGGCAATTCTGGCAAGAAAACTAACCTGAACTGCATGGGGTGTGCACTGTTTTCTATTTAGGGCTGATTATTGTACATTCCAAGTAACTCCAGGCAATGTTATGTTTCATAGCTAGGAAACTTTATTGTAGAAAGTAGTTCAGCCTTTTACAAGAGCTGGAATTTAAAAAGCTTCAAAGTTAGTTTGGTTGTCGGAATTCTTAGCTTCAGTGTCTCACATTTTTCTTTAATGGCGCTTTTAACTGTTACAGCTAGCTAGGACAGTGTCATTGTTTCTCTGTTACAATGTCTACTTAAGAACATTTCTGTTGGACTTTTTTTTTTTTGCTGGGAGAGGACTCAGTTTCTGAAGAAAGTAATATTAGGAGAAAGTGAATCTAGATAAAGAACTGAAAATTAGAATTTTAATAATGTTGATATTAACCTCCGGTTTATTCAGGCTTTGGTGAGTAGTCTCTACACAAAGATAAGCATTGTGTTCTAATTTTAACACAAAAAGAAAAAAAAAACCAACAAACTTGTGCCTGTTCCATTGTACACATCCTTTCTTTGTTTTATGCTTGTTTTCATTTTCTTTTCACTCTCAGTGTTTGTACAATGCAAAGGCGCTTTGTCACTCTCCATATTCTTTGTACATACTACAGAAAACAACTCTAATAAATAGCTGTTTTCTTTATACATTGACTGTGAATGTGCTTGTGGTGCTTTAATGGGTGAGCCTTTGACTTGTCAGTAAGTCTGAGAGAGGGAATTAAAAATACAGTTTGAACTTCATGGCTGTCAAAAGTTTAAAGTTCCAACAGAATCTGTTGTGTTATTAGACAAAGAACTGCTTCAATCCATTAATCCATGTAATGACTTGGAGGAGGAAATAGTCTGAAGTGCTTGGGTTCTACAACAGACTCTTGCTAAAAATGTCATACTAGTGACTCAGTGACATAATCAAAGGGAACTACGAAGTTTCATAGGTCAGTTTACAAATTCAACCCTAACCGAGGGTATTTATTATGTGTGGTAGAGTATGTATTTTTATTCCTTTTCTTGCTAAATTTGTGTTTGTCATTGTTTTTGAACACTGGGTTGCCTTAAAATTCTCTAGAGAATCATTTCTTTTTGATTGTTGTGCCTTACTCTTTTAATCTTTCTCTTCCCTGTAAAACTCTTCTTTACTATGTGAAACTTCAAAACTTATTTTTCATATCTCCTTTATTTAGAATCAAGTATTGAGGTGATGGTTGGAACAGAAGGCAAAGAAATAACACCCACCCTCCAAACTGTTAACTGTTCTTTTGTCTTTTTATATCAGGTGAAAACTTCATGAAAGAATGCTGATTCTCAAAAGCTTGATATCTCTTTTATTGTCTAAGTTAAATAACTTTTCCCCTCTTTTCTATCCTTCATTGTGGTGTAATTTAAAAATATTAGTTAGTTCTCCACTAAAAATGTGCATTTATGTACAATAATCAATAAGCTTGTGAGACTGTTGTTGCAAAGAACAGGGAAAACAGTGCACAAAGAAACCAGCAGTGCCTCTGTGTTTAGAACTCAGCTGTTGGCTTCTGGGCTGATGCCCTGTGCAGAACAATAAATACATCCAAATCTCTCTCTCCTCTCTTGAAAAGGGTACAAAAGGAGGCACCAACCACACAACTGTTGCATTATTGCTTGCATTATGTACGAGGTAACAAACATGCTGTCCTCCTAGTTTCCTCATCTAAAGTAACATGCTTCTAAATATGAACATTTAAGTGCTACTTGTGTAATGCATACCTGCTAAATTGAAATTAGTACCCCAATGGTTTAATCTGACGTAATCTGAATGTTATGAACAAAAATACTGGAAAATCATTACAGTATGTCTTTCCAGGATTGTTTTGGACTAGCACATAATCTAGATCTCAAATTGCTACTATAAATTAATGTTAACAAGTAATAATCTCTCCTCCATCTGTTACCTAATCAAAACTTTCAGAATTTCAAGTAAGATTTAAAAGCAAGTATATGTTAGAGAAAATGCTTTTGCCCTTCATGAAAATGCTTCCTTTCAAATATATGCATGACTAAATTTTTCTGGCCAGGGTTTCTGCCAAGTCATTAGATGCCTGGTTTGGAGCTTAAATTTCCTTTTTCTTGATACTAAAAGCAAAAAGAAGAAATAGTTGCAGCCTGCCTGGATGAAATAGATTTGTTCAGATGTTGTTATCAGATAGAGGAAGTGGCAAATGAATAATGACAAATGTGAAGCTAAATAGATTAGGACTCTTCAGCCAGGAGACAAGACAACTAAGAGTGATATGGTATAGAGGTCTATAAAATCATGAATGGCATGGAGAAAATAGAGGCGATCACTTGTATGTCTCTCCCAGTACAAGATGTAAGGATTATTTTGATAACAAAATATTTTTATAGCAAAAGATGATGAAATGGTTCTCCTTGAGACATGTAGCTAATCTGTGGAATTCCTTACTGGGTGTGATGTAGGTATTAAGCATTAATTAGTTGGAAATTGGAAGTGTCTATGTAACAGAAATCCAGTGAGGATTACTAAACACATAGACACCACCACTTACATGGGACATCCATGAACTGAAAATGGTTGATAACTGGGAGAGTACATGGGGGAAGTGCTATATGTATATGTAACCTTCCCCTGCTGTGCATGCATCTGCTTCTGGTGGCTACCACAGGTGGTTGACTTAGATGGACCTTGGGTTTCATCCACTACAGCCACTCTTACGTTTGATGTAGAGCTACCTGGCATTACTTTTGACTGTTTTTTTGAAACAGAGACAACCTCTGAAAAATAATGGGTTGTGGAAAATATTTCAGTTGAAAACTTTTTTTCATTCCCTCTTTACATCAAAGTTATCACTGTTAGTATTTGCTGTTGTTGAAAATTATTAATTGTCTGGAAATATTTGTTAATTTTTAGTCATTAAAAATTAATGTCAAAAATTTATCGACGGCATATTTAGGCTAATTTCTGTTGAAACATTTGAAGCTTTGATTTGTAGTTTGATTTGTAGTTTTGTTGCTGTTGGAAGTTTTAGCTTTTTATCTAGTTTGGGCTGAAAAATGTTCTTGGGATATAAAAATATTTTTCTGTTCAGCTCTAGTAAAAAGTCAAGTCAATTTTTACCCTGGAAGAGGTGGACAAGAGCTAAACAAGAAATATAGATCAAAAGATTCAACACAGGACATGTACTTGCTTATAACATTGTGATTCAGAGCACTGTTTTCTTCAATTTTATTTCTAAGGGACCAGAAGAAAACTTCTATTACTTATGTACATATCCCTTGGAACCATTTCCTATATACTGACACTATCATGACAGGTGTAAATTTTTATTTTAAAAAAAAAAGACAGTCTTATAAGTCATTTTCGGAATTGTATTTTAGGATAGCTCTTTGGGAGTTCATTTTCTTCTTATGGTCTTGCTTTTTTTTTTTTTGCTGTGTGATCCTGCAACAAAATCACTTGTCTGGTGCCAACTTACTATGTCAGAAATTCAACATAACTTCTGGGTCGCAGCATTCCATAGGATGAGGAGAATTGAAATCTATGCAGCAAGAACATGTATTTGAAGTTCAGAAAAAAAAAGAAAAAAAACCAGGGAACTTACAAGAATGAGAAGATAGAAACATAAGAATCTTTAGAATATTAGCCCAGGAAGGCATTACTGAGTGAAACTCACTCACTGGGCCAGGGGACAAGTCTCCAGGCCAA
The DNA here is from genome assembly GCA_013400195.1 of Aramus guarauna. NCBI lineage: Eukaryota > Metazoa > Chordata > Aves > Gruiformes > Aramidae > Aramus > Aramus guarauna. The sequence goes on from VXBL01003289.1 coordinate 19,929, forward strand.
ACTGCTGCGTAATAGCTATATTCCGTGGAAGGCAGAGCAGTAGCTGGTAGATGGTGGCTGCAGGTGCAGGCACAGTATTCATATGTGCAGCCAGCCTTGTCTGCACAGGAAACTTAGTGAATTGTAGGTTTACTTACAAATTTTTAGTACTAGCTATTCTCACAAGCTCAACTTGTGAATATTTATGCTTGGCGCCATTCTGATACTCAGAAAAAGAGAAATGCCTGTCTTGGAGTTTGCAGAAAGGCAGTGGGAAATCAAGAGGTCGGTGGTGCATAGAAGATGATTGAGCGTTGCAGTGGAAGGGGGCAGGGGCAGTGAAGGGAAGGGAATTTGGATGAGTTTTAGCCTTAGGACTGTAGAAACAATTACAAAAAGATGAGACTGCTTTCCAGCACCAGGCAGCCCATTGGTTAAGTGGGGGAATCTGCCTAGCTTGAGTATAATTAAATCCCAAACTCTAACAAAGTGGCCTTTGTTCAATTCGAGGAATAGGACTAAGCATCCAAAGATCTCAGTCTGAGAGTGGTGACTTGGCATCTGATCCCTTGAATTTTTTGTACTTCCAAGAAATCTGTATGTTAGAGGAAATATTGGGAAATTTTTTAGGATATGTTCTTGGGAGTTATATTTTGCTTTAATCATACTCTCCTCCATTTCTTCTTGTTTCATTTTCTCTTGCCTCTCTGATATGGTCCTGGTTTCTTCCATTGTGTACTTTGATTATTTTTTTTTTAACTTATTTTTTAAGGAGTTGTTTTATTTTTCCTGGTTTTGTCTGAAAGCCTTAGGTAAGCCAAAATAGCTGAGGGGAAATCCTGTTTTTGCAGCACACAGGAACTATTTGCTTTGACAATCACTAGGTGTGTTCATCTAAGCAAGAGTTCGGTTTCACTGATACGGAATCAGAAGGCTTCAATCATTTTAAGTGTATCCTGAATTTCTCCAAACTCATCTTTTGCAGTGGATGCCTGTAGTTACTTCTTCTAAAACCGCTGCAGTGCATGCTGTTTATAAAAGTTATCTCCATGCAATTATGTCTAGAAATGTCACTTCTTCTTAAACTCTGAATTAAATTTATTTAAAAATTAGACTCTTAAAGAGGAAGGAAAACTTACTGTGGATATATTTTAAAGTAGATTCTGCATACTGAACCAGTCTTAGAGTTTTTATTATTGCTGTCATACAATTTTATTAAGATTTTCCTTGCACAGGTGAACTGTGTCCAGATTATAACAATTGCTATTGCTTGAGCCATAGTTCGCAAAAATTTCTTGAGTACTTTTGTCCAGTACTCTAGTACAAATCCCTCTTTTAGTAAAAGTGGTCATGCAATGGAAGATTTGTTAGCACAAATTTGGGGTGAGCCATTATCAAAATTGGCAAAACTGTTCCTGAGCTCTGCAGGCCTTTCCGGGTGTCCTGTGAAAACTATTATGCAAGATATTATTCTGTGGAATACCTAATACTATATGCATTGTACAAAGCAAAAAAGTAATTTAAAAGATTAACAGTGTATAAAACTATTATTAGGAGTTTTATCCCTTTTACCCATAAGGCCAGACACCTTTGCACACTGTGATTCCAATCATAAGAGACAAGATGTATAAAATGATAAAAAAATTATTTTAAAAGCCATGATGCTAAGGTCCAGTAAGTCAGATGGCTAGGCAGCTGATTTGTGCCCCATTCAAAGCCTTAAATCTCAATTTCAAGTGAGATAAGCCTGCCTCTCAGCAGCACTGCAAGGGCACACAGTAGTGGAATTTTAACCTGCAGATGCAGTGACAGTTAGAATTCTGTTGCTGGGCCTCTGGCAGTATTTGGGGTTTGGGTGTAAACTTCCAGATTTGGGATGGGGAGAGAAAGAAATACTTGTTTTGTTTCGTGGTGACTTAAAAAATTGTAGGTTTTGAAGCAGTTCTGAGTCCAAACATCTGGAAACCAGTAGTGGTACATACGTATTAGAGGGCAATAAAGTAGTAGCTAATGATATGTTAGGGTATTATTTGGTTCACAATTATCCATTATAGCTATGCAATTTGTATAATTATCCTACGTAGTGTTGTGTAAAGTGCATACACAGAAACATATGTGTATATATACATTTATAAAAATCTATATGCAATTGTTAAATGCTATGTATAAACATTACAATTCTTACATATACTTGATGAAGTATATGACGTTCCCCTTGTTATTACAGCATTTAATATGAATGAAATACTACTTTGGGCATTTGTATTAGAAAATTCAAGTGTTTGATATTCAGACCCCATAGACATAAAATGTCCATGAATGTTTCTAAATCTTCACTGTGCATCCATGCATTGATGAACACTTTTTACAGGCCCAGAGGATGGTTCTTAATGCAGGTGAAGGATGTGCAAACAGAACAGCTGCAGCAGTTTGGATAACCTTGAAAATGCTTATACCTACAGGGTTATTAAGCTAGTTTCCTTCTGAATCTTTCTCACAGTATAAGCAATGATGACTGCTGATTTGAGCTGCAAAAGGATGTCTATTCAGCATATTTAGCAAAGGAATCTGTAACTAGTTGGAGTAATGTAATCTTCCTATGAGTCAGGATCTCTCATTTAAGAAGCTCCCTCTTGCCCTTTCCTGAGCATCTATAACTTGCTTTTTGCTATGACCTAGCACCTGTAGCTGTATAAAGCATTTCACTGTTTAAGAGGCATTGCCTACTTGAAAAGTGTGTTTTGTTAATGTAAACATTGTGCTGGCAACACAAGTGAATGCATGCCCCACTCAAAGCTTAATAATTGACCTCCTTCAACCTAGTGCTGAAACACAGGGAGGAAAAAAAGATATAACACTGTGGTATCTTTAGCATCCAATTAAAAAAAAAAAAAGAATGGTGGGAGCTGCGCTTTGAATAGCCCTTGCTAGCTTATGCTTCTTAGCATCGTAATGGTTTGGATCTCTGGAAGAAAGAGACATGTTGGCTTCACAGAGACTGAGGAGGAGGAAGGCATAAGAGATGCTAGGAATGGAAGAATCCTCTGGGTCTGCTGGAATCTTCCCCAGTTCATGTCAGTGAGGCTAATCTGAATAAAGCTGGAGGATGTTGTTGGTCCATAGACATAATTTGTTGGTCACCTTTCTTTAGTCATTTTATATCCGTTAGTGTATGAAAAGAGAAATACAAAAATTCAGATATCCATAGGAGGGCAAGCACAAAAAGCAAGAGAAACGTGGGCTTTTTGTTGTTTTGTTTGTTGTTTATTGAAGTTTTTTTAATTTTAAAAAGGGTGTCTAGACAACAGGTAAAAAGTTTATTGACCCAGCAGTGACTAAAATGATGGACCCTTTCCTGTGTCTAGCCATCACAGAAAGGCAGAGACTGTTCCTTTGGACATGATTTCAGGATATTATTTGTGTTTTTCAACTACCTTTCATTTTAATGGGTGTTGTATGTACTCAGCACCTTGTAGGACTGGGCTATCTGTTTTCTTTGCATTTCTGTGTTTCTTGCTAACCTATTCTTTAACTCTTTAATCTAGCTCTTCTGAAATCTGTTCTCCTCCTTTCCTCCTTCCGAGTCAGAAGATTTTAAGTGCTGTCTGCTCACTTGAAACCTCAGTTGAGATAAAGCAAGAACTGTTAAGGTGACTCTTCCTGAAAATTCTGTGTTCAGACTTTATGCTGCATATGTTTTTTTTGCCCAATTTTACAGGTTGTCCAAAAACTGTTCACTGAAGGCAGCTGGGAGGAAGGAGACAATCTAGACTTAAACTAGATGATAAAAGCATATAAGGTATACAAAGCCTCACTCTTCAGGGCACAAATCCACCACTAATTTCCTGGATAAAGTTTATTTTATTTTTTTCCAGATTATTCAGTATTGGTTTTTCTCTGAGCAGAATTTTAGAGTGTTTCTAGTTTGATCTGTTATGTCTCTTACTTTAGTCCTAGGTGTTCGGGCTTTGACAACAGTATGTCAGATTGAAGGAAGTTGTAACATTCACTTGCAGTTGGATTATTTTTATTTACATGTTTATTGTTTATCACTTGCAGAATGACATGAACCAAACTGTGAAGAATGAAGTTGCTTTCCATATTTTGAATACATAGAAACTGATGAACAAAATCACTATATTCCAAAGTGAATTATGGTACGATTGTTATGTACTTCTTTTCTAGGACACCTGAAAGCATGCACTTTTTTTTTCAATTGCTAAAAACTGTTGCAAAACAATTGGGAAAATGAATAAGTGTATGAACTGGAAGTATTATTTGAAAGGTTGGAATTCCAGATCCAAAAAGTGTCTCCCAATAATTTGCATTAAGTAGGAGTTGTCAGCAGAAGAAACGGAAAGCCAGGGACAGACGAAGAGTTCTGCAGGGATAGAACAACCCAGGGATGCTTATGTTGGCCATGATGGTTTTAGTCTGTGAACAGAGTTTCAGCCTCCCAATCAGTCAAAGCCTTTTTGTGAACATGTTCTTAATGATAAAAACTATACTTTGAGCAAAAATACTTTTTTCCCCTCCATGACACTGTTTTTCCACTTGAGATGGGGTTTTATTTTATAACTATTTTCCATACTGGAAGTGCAAACTGTCTTAATTCATCAGCTGCTCTTGCTCGTTCTCTCTAGACTTCTTCCAGTTTCATAAATTTATGAATACAAGAAGAGAAATCATTCTCTGGAGTTTCTTTGATCTCTAATGTGATATCTCATTGGGGAGAAATTTATCATAAATTAACTGAACCACCAATGAGGTGTTGAAATTCTTCACATGTTATTAGATTTGCGGGTAGATGGTTAATGAAACAGCCTTGCATTCTGTCAACAGGAGCTGTTCAACAGAATCCAACAGGGCAGCACAGTGAAAGTGTGCTGAAGCCAACTTTGCTTTGCAAAGTGTGAACTGCACAATATATGTATATAAAATATTACTAAATAGGAACTGCTTTGGTGAAAAGGTGGTGACAATCAGGTGGCTAACTAGTGGTCCTCAGTGCATGGATGCTTTCCTGCAAGATTCACATAAGTTGTTCATCGCAGGCTTTTCCTTTCTATGGTAAAGGTTGAATTTGTTCATGTTGAATTTGACTCCCTAATAAGTAGGCTGACTTGCCCAGTTTCCAAGTAGTCCGGTTGTAGCTTAGAAGAAAAAGGACAGTAGACAAGTGATAATAGCCTTCAGGTCTCAGTAAATTAGCATCTGAGTAGAATTAGTGCACAGAGCCTTGAGAAAGGACACCTCACAAGATGCCGTCGCTAAAATCACTATATGCTGACCATCTCTGAACCTGGATACTTTGCACATAAGTAATTAATAATATTCTTGGCAAGTAAGCAGTGGGGTATGCTTTGTAGGTAAGGTGTTAGTTGATCAGTGAAGTTACTCATTTAATTTCCCTGCCACAGGCTCAGTAGCCTCTCTGAAGTCAAGGTTAATCTCTCTGTAGCCTCTGCATTGCCTTCTACCACTTCATTGTTAAGAGCTAGTCACCTTTTGGAACAGCTCAGATAACATGAAGGTAAAATTGATTCTAATGTATATTAGAAAAATTCTGATAGTGCTCATAGCTACTTACTCAGTTTGATATCATGGCAAGGAATAAATCTGCTGGCAAAAGACATAGACTTACAGAGATTTTTTTGGCTTTGAAAAAACATGTTGGTTTTGAGAGTTTATTACATGAGAAAAAAAGCTTGTATCTAATGTCCAAATTCTGTAGTCTTCAGTGCTTCTGAGTGCTTCCATCAATTTGGTTTTCTTATGCAGAAATAGTCACCTACCCACCAACAGTTAGAACATGGTAGCTAACTGGTAAAAAGCCAGAAGCAGTATCGCTGATGAAATCACTGATAGCCTTGTACAACTGTTTCACAGTGCTTTAGGAAGAAAGGAATATGGAAAAGAGGTAATTTAATTTAAAATATTGTATTCAATGTAAAACAGAAACTGATGTGTTTATGCTGTGTTGTTCTTTCTAAGTGTAAATTATTAGATTGAGCCTATCTACATTATACTTGTGTTTTTAAGACGTTCATTTAACAAGACTTTTTGGACTTTTATATAAATAATACATGTAATGTACACATTAATACAGCAGAGTAATTTCCCTAAATGTAATAACTCTGAGAATTATTATTTGCATTCTGGTCATACTCAGAGGTCTATTTAGGATAGGAGCCCCATTGTGGCAAATGCTACCAACCATGCAAGAAAATTAGGGGAACATGTTTTTGTTCCTCTGAGAACCATATTGATCTAGCAGAATTTTTCATGAGCTTGGCTCATCTCCGTAAGCCTCGCTTCTGGGGTTTTTAGGTATGTGTCCCTGTAAATCAATTTTACATGACCTTAATATAATCTTATGTGTTCAGTGGGTACATTGGAGCTAATTTTAAAAAGATGCAAGACTGGATGTACCAAAAAATAATGGGAGAAGGCATACATCACTGAGAGTGGAGGCATTTAGAACTAGAAGTTACTGCTCCTAGAGGTACTAGGTGGTGTTGGCACTAATGCCTTTCAGCTGGTGTGGATCCCTACCTGAGGTTTGCTGGGCAGGGATGGTGTGCTGCCTGTTGTAGTGTGTTGTGATGCCAAGCTTGATGCCATGATGTGCACTGTCATACTTTGCTCTGTAGGGAAATAAGACTCATGAAGATTTTACTGAGACATATACAGTATTGGTGAGGGTGGAACCCCCTGCTCCCAAGGCAGGGCTCAGGCCTGGCCCTAGGAGTTGTACATCGGTGGAGGTGGTAATGGAGAACTCAGAGATCCCACTCCTTCATTCCTGAGCAGTGCAGCTGTGCACTCAACTAATTCTGTTCACTTAGCCAGCATGTGAACATTCACTTTTCTTTCTACTGGGTTAGTTTGCTGTTGGCTTAGCAAGCTAAAAAGACTCTTACAGAAATGGGTAAGTCAGCATAAAGAGTAAGAAAGAAATGAGATCACAGAATTGATCAGGCAAGTGCTCCCAAAACCTCCAAATGTGAAAATCAAAACAGAGACAGTAAACATCTAAAGACTTAAGCAAAAAGTTTGTCATCCAAAAGCAGTGATTGTAGAAAAATTTACATTTTAATTTGCTCAAGATTATTCTGTGAAAAATATCAACATAGCCCACTCAAATCTTCCTTTATTTTTCTATTAGCATAAGAAAAAGTATCTTCGAAAGTACCTGGAAAGCTGATCTTATAATCTCTGTGTTCATTTGACTAGCACAAAGTATGTAGGCTCACCAGTTAAAAAATCTCCAAATAGTTAGACCAATTGTATTTGGGCAACAATGTGAAACTTCATAGAAGTGGCTGGCAAAACCTAATGAGACTCTGAGAGGACAGCTGGAGGCACATTCCTCTTTAATGCTTGAGAAGGGACACAGCAGAGCCAAAAAGTCTTATGAATGCAATGTAGAGGAAAAGAACAGTTTGTTACCAATCCAGAAATTTCTGCCTCTTACATTCACAAGCCCAGAAGAGTGATCAGTGCCTCAGCTGAACAGTCAGATAGCCTTTTTTGCTGCTTGGTGAACAGCTGCCCTTGCTGAACATGGCAAGCCTACAAAAAGCACTAGAACAATGTCAGAATGACAGATTTTTCCAGCCTTTCTGTGCAAAGTATAGATGTGACAAAGGCATCAGAAGATGCATAATCAGAATTATCATGCAATCATTTATGAGAACAGCTGTGTGAGTAAAATCATAATGGTCATCCTTTTGACACTCTTGCCCAAGTAGCTGCATTAGGGTGTGCAGTAGAAAGGGAGGAGGCTGAACCAAGGGCTTGAGCCTGTGATACTCTGGGCAGGGGCAGCCCACAGTGTACAGCAACAGCTGGGTTCTGCTGCAGCTCAGAATGTTGTGAATTCTGTGAATGTGAGGAGACAACAATAACTGGAGAGAAGGAAACTTAAGTGCACGAATATGGAGATTACCTTTCTGTGCAGAATTGAGTTTCTGCCTAGGAATTCAATTCTGCATTGTCCTCTTAACTACTCTAGTTTGTCAAAAGCTGCTTTCCCATATTGTGCATAGGTGGTGCATATAACACTACAGCTCATGTTTCTGACTTGGGTTGGCATGTTTTATCTAGAATCTGTCATATTTTATAGGGCAAAAAAAGTGGGACTGCTGAATTAAAGACCTAAAATGGGAGGAAATCTTGTATGAAATAGTAGTTAAAAGTCCTTCCAGAAGGCTTCTTTCTTTTCACTATATATAAATTCACTTTGCAGTTTAAAAACATCTTTTTTTCTTCTATCTTTTTTCTTTTTTTCAACTTTTGTAACAATAGAAACAAAGCTATTTGAATGCAGAGTTTCCTTTGTATATAAGAACCTGATGTGTTTCAGAGTGTATAACTCTGTGCTGCAGAAAATCACTAGTTTAACACTCATTACAAAGGAGCATATTACAGCAGTGGACAGGCATCCTTGTCTGCATCCATCTGTACCAACAAAGAGGTTACCACCTCCAGCTTTTTATCACCTCCCACCAGCCAGAGATTACCACCCTTACTATTCTGTTGCCAATGCTTCAGTGTTGGACCATTGCCTATTTGCTGCAAGGAAAATCAACTAGGCTACCTCAGATTACCTATTTTAACTGTTTAAACTAGCCTAATTTATATTGCTAGAAACAAACTTATCTGAACTGATTTACTACATGAACTGGATAAAAGTGGTAGCTTTCAGGAAATTATGAAGGCTAGGGGAGTGCTACAGGCAGTTACCCTTGACTAGAAAAAGGATGTCTGGTCATGGCCTGAGACACATGCATGCAGTGATTCAATAACTTCCTGAGGACTACTTTACTAAATTTTTTCTTGATTCCTTAGGATTTCAAAATGGAGGCCAGATATATTGGCTTGTGTGTAATGCTCACTCAGTCGTTCTTTTCCCTGTAGTGTAAGGATACAGAAATTAGTTATAAATAGGCGGAACCTATGCATTTTATTGTCATCTTCTCAGCAAGCAATAATATCAATTCATCAAATTTCTGTAGCCAGAAATAATATCAAATTGTTCCCTTTTATTAAAGTACAGAAAGCTCTATAATGATGCTAACTCCCTCTTTTGTCTCTGTAAACAGAATCTCTGGTTCATCTCTAGTGACCAACCTGGTAGCATAATCAAAAGGTTACACAGATAAACAGAATTACATGCCTCTGAGTGTCATGCCTGGAACACCAAGTAGGTGAATTTATCCACTTTGTTATTTAGCACTCCATTTGAGTTTAGCCTAGAATCATCAGAGCTGAAGTTTTGCATAAAAAAAAAAAGTTATAGTTTCTGTGGCTAAGTCACAGAAGGTGATGATATAATTTACACTGCCAGAACATTTTGTTTTCAGTGTCTTCTTTCTCCAATTCAGGGCATCATTTCCTTTTCCCTCTGGTCCAACTCTTCAGAGCTATGATAATATCCTGTAAACATTCATATAGGTTTCCTAATTTTTAAAGAACACATTGCATTTAATATTTGCTTTAGGAAATGTTGTAGCCTCCTATTGTATTGTGCTATTTTATATGGAGTGAGCAAATCCACATGCCCAAATACACAATTCAAATCTTCCATCATATACCAAAGCAACCAAACATAGCATAGTGACAAGTTTTATCAAAAGAAGATGCTGTGCATACTGCTGCACATAGAAATTCATCCTGTCATTGGAGCAAGTTCTAGAGCTGAGGACTCTCCAATCTCCCTGAATGTCTGTGTATAGACAAAAAAAAAAAACACCCCAAAAAAAACCAACCAACCACACCACCAAAAACCAAACAAAAACATCATCACTTCTGCTAACTTGGACATTATAACTGTGTATGATAAAAGAAGTTATCTCAGAGTGGAGACTGCTTTTTAGACTGGAATAATGTGAACGTTTCAGTGCCAGCTGCCAGCACTGCCTTTGTCCACTGCAGAGTCAGCTTCAGCCAAGTTTGTTCTCATTCATGTCTGCATCTTGGCTGAAGAATGACATTTCTGATCTGGTAAAAAATAGAAAATAAGCTGAGCATCGCCAGCATACTAATGGAACCCAAATTTCCTCACTGCTGATGGTAGACAAGTGAATGCTGCTGAATGAACCCCACAGCACTGTGACAAGGGGGCACCTGCTGAGACTTATTCACCATCCAGTTTTCTCATACTCCTTGGAGATGTCCATTGAAAAACACAGTAAAAAATCTATAGGAAAAACCTAGTTTATTCCAATAGTGTGACAGTTGTCTTGGGTTTATCAAAGGCTCATAAATTTAATGAAATCAACATGGACACTTGGATACCTATTTTTTAGCTAAGGAAAGGTGCAAAGTCTGTATTCTGCCCTTTACTGGCAGAGAATAATGATAACAGAAACATACTGTAACAGTCATTCACTGTTCTAGTGATCTTCATATGACCATGCATAGAGGAACAGATAATAAAGTGCATTCATACTGATATCTGGGACAGTGTGGGAATTAATGGTGTAGTAACAGAGAAGCAAAGGTCTAAGCATCCATGTTCCTTAGCTCAGCATGTTGGACTCTTTTCTGTACTGCTGGATTTTTTTTCTCTCCACAGTACACATGATGCATCTGAGTTGTAATAACCATTTTCTCTCTATTCTCTAATGAAAATGCTATATTAAAAAAGGGGAAAAAGTCTTGCTAGCAATATTTTTTTTTGTACTGCATAACCAGACACTGGANGTTCTTATTAGACTGAAATTATTGGGAAATAGATTTGGAGGTTTCTAGAGGGAAATCTTGGTTAGTGAGTCATTTTGTATTAAATGAGCAGATGGGTTTGGCCACTGTTCACAGCAGACTTGAAATCTAGCTTTTGAAGGTTACTGCTGTGTTCTCTTTTTTCCAAGTACTAAATTGCCTGTTCAGCTTTAAACACATTCTTATGAAAGTTTTCAGTGATGGAAGGAAGAGGCCTGTCAGGCCTCTGGTTTTGGAAATTAAAAAAAAACCAAAAAAAAACAACAAACAAAACAGCCAAAAAACCCCCCACCAACTTTGTGGTAATAGAGTATTCTGAGAACTACAGCTGTAGTAAACTTTAGCAGAAGCTGAGTGTTATGTGTACTCAGCCATATTGATTTTGATGGAGTAAGTACATGAAGTAAACAAGCAAGGTAAGCCCGACTTAAACAATAGGAGCATATAATTATCTCTATACACCTAAATAGTAACTCTGACTGTTGATGATGGTAATGAAAGCTGTTACTTACCAGCAAGAACTTCAGGTTTTTAAAAAGCTATAAATTTATTTGACTTGACATATTTAAGAAATGTTTATTTTAAAAGTAAATATGAAGTGAATGAAGTCATTGTACAGTAGGTTCTATTATTTTCTTCTGGGTTTAGAATTATGAGTTTTCTAGGAATGTTATATAAGTATTTCTCAATAGGATTTGAGAAGTTACGCTTATTTTCCTGTGTATGAAAATGCTGACTGTATTTCCACTCCAAAAATTTTGGGGAGGTGCAAAACCAGATATTTCTATAATTATTTATTCTGTAAAGTCTCAGTAATTTAAGTGACTTAACCTAAAGAAAGAAAAAAAATAAATTACTTCCATCAACAATTGAGAGTGTGACAAGCTAGTGGAAAGTGACAGAAGATGCTTTATGATAATTTAATTATAGGGAAAAAACCCGCTAACAACTTATACTGAGCTAATTGAAGCAAAGAAAGCTAAAGAAAACTTTAAAGAAAAAACCAGAACAACAAATACCCCCCCAATTTTAGTTCAGTGCTGTGATTGTTGTCCTGCATATTTTGAGTGTTCCTAGTACAATCTGGACAACGCAGACAATATGAGACTTTAGAATCAAATTGAATGTGGAGGACCCCTTGGCTGCTGTGATTGACAGCAATGGGTAACTAGCTCTGTTCTGTTACAGGTATTTTTCTATTGATCCTTTTTTTTTTTTACACTGTGTCTGATATTGCAGGTGGTACATTGCTGTGATTGCATTGATTAAATTGACATTTCAGGCTTAGCTGTTTGGCAGATTTTTTTTGGTTTTGTGGTGGTTTGTTTTGTTTTTTAAAAAAGTGTATGTCTGCTAATAGTCAACGTGCAACTGTGGTGAGTGCTGGTGGTTATTGCTTGCTTCTCAGGCTCCTGTAGCTATCAGCTGGAGATATAAACCATGTTTTCCATGGGGGCTGGGTCAGTTGTTAGAAATGAAAGTGAAGCTATTTGTCCTCTTTTTCATTTCGTTTTGCAGCAGCATCATGGATTTTGTTCAGATTTATGGGAGACTGCTGAGACTAAATAACTGGCATTGCAAGCAGCAAAAGTCACTCTCAGTTCATTTTGAATTAGAACCATCTATTACTCCTCTACAGTGAGTTTAACTCCTGTAATTTTCTACCATGACTTTGCATAAAGGGAATGTTATTTTGTAAGAGAAACACATTTTCTTCTACCTGGACCTGACAAATCTATCAGCAAAACCTCCCATTAGCTGAAGGAAGAGTTTCCTTTATTTTACAAAAGTTCTTTCCTAACTTTTCAGGTAATTAACTTTAATTATGCTGCTATGTAATTATAGTGTTTATATTCTAAGTAATCTGAATTCCCCGGTGGAACTGATGCATCTGTTTCCTTCAGGTACGCAGAATAATTCTTATGTCCCTAGTATAGTTCTCCCAGCTGGGCTTTTACTGGTGCATTTTAGATAATGGAATTTTATTTATCTGAAATACAGGCCTGAAATATTTGTGGAAGAGAAAAAAATATCATTTAAATATTTCCCTCCAAATTCTAGATAGAATTAAAATAGTCTTTCTTATTACACGGGAAGTGGAGAATAGAAGGACTATAAACATGCCATTAGAAAATCAAATTCTAGTCCACATTCACCTGTCTCATTTATCCCTAGCACAAAGGTAAAGAAGCTAGCCTTGTATGAGGCCAGAAGTTCTCAGCTGAGGTCTGACAACCTGTTTGTGTTTTGGCTATCCTGAAGTGCAGGTGGAAACACAGTAGGCCATGGTTGGTTCATAATCCTTTAAAGAGAGATTATTATCTGCTGTAAAGAAGAGTTCCCAGGCCAGTGTGTGTTGGGTCTGGAATGAATGTAAAATGGGGAAAACAATGAAAAAATCTTCATGGATTCCCCATTCTCTTTCTCCAATAGGTTATTAATAAAACATAAAAATTGTCTAAGTCATAATCTTGCTATGGTCAGTTCTGTTGGGACCATATATTCTTTTAGACAGGAACCATGTCACATACTGTGTCTGCAGCACAAAATCATCCCAATGGGCAGAGGCTGCCTAGGGCTGGCTAGATGTGGGACCAGGCACATGGGGTAAGAAACAGCCACAGCCCAAAAGAGCTTCTACTAATCAATTCCTTTATTCCTTCAATCAAATAGCTGTTATATTCTGTTGAACATAGTTTGGCAGTAAAACATATAAATAAGTTTACTGTAGCATTTCAGCCTAGGGAAGAGAGCTGTTTGCTGCCATTGAAAACCCGGCACAGTTACATATGTGATATGTTGTAGGTGTGAAAACACAGTATTCGCATCTATTGCAGCAGCAGTCCTCGGCCACTTCCTTTCTTCCCACACCTATGAGGCTTTTGCCTTGACTACTGTTGTGCTTTGTTCTATGCCACTTTGAAAGATAACTCTATCTGTAGGCATAAATTAGAAGTCAGTGTGGCCTTGAGATATGTGTAAGATCTTTTATAAGTTTAAATCCTGTTGCTGCTCTATTAGTTTTGGACTAGCCATGCCTAGGGCGTGTTCACTGAATGAGTATCATCTGTTTGAGCAAAATGCCGTAGTGATTATGCATGTGATACTGGAAGTGAGTATTTACAGAAGATGTTGCTGACTCAGACCTGTCAAATAGAAGCAGTATTCAGAGAGGACACAATGGCTGACCTGTTTGCCAACTTGAACACAAAGTTAACTTTCAGTAAGACTGTGCAGACTGAATATATTTACTGAAAAGGAATGCAGAGCGTCTTGTGGAGAAAGAAATAATGAGCTTTGAAGTCTGGAGACACAGACAAGCTTCAAGTTACGTATGGGATCTCTGATAAGACTATTGCTCAGCAAAATAAGGAGTTTTTTTGGAGGACTCTATTTGTATTTTTCTATAATTCTAATTGTAAATTCTACAAATTGAGTAAAACATTAGTACGTGGGACAATTTGACATGCATCATAGGAACCGTTAGCTGAGGCCAGTCATCTCTGCTGTGTGTTGGAGAAAACAGCATCTTGGCCAAAGAAGCAAGAGAACTGGAATATGAGCCAGTGGTAGAGCCAAAACAAGAAAATAAACATCTCTTCAAACACCAAACCTTATGGAGGATGCCTAAAATATGCTTAGGTGGTTGGGCTTTCTTATAAAAGCTATCTTGCAACAGATTAATTTGCAAGCAAGCTTCTAGGATATTCTTTTTGCTAGGGAGACAAATCGGTTTCTTTATAACAGCTTCTGATGTTTCAGACAGCCAAAGATTGTGACAGGATGAAATACTTCTCTGTATTTAATTATCATATTTTTAATTTGAATTTATCAGGAGACTGGTTGAGAAGAATCTGCAAAATTGTCAGCCAAAGGAATCTTCTAAAAATAAAATGTTAGCAAGATATTCAGCGTGCATAAGGTAAAGGAGTTTATAACTAGATTTAGGAAGAATTGAGCTCATTATAAAATAAATCATAGATGGATTTTTATGGATATGGCCCCATTTCAAAGTTATTTTAAATGAGCCTAAATCCTGACTGCAGAGACTTTGTCTCATTCTTTCTATGGTGCCAGGTATTCTCCAAGGCCCTAAATGCAAGGGAATGATATGAGAAAGCACATGTGGTAGAAAGCAGGCATAGAGCTGTCTGCCAGCAGGAATCAAGTGGTCTCATGTACCTGATGTTAATGTGCAGCTATTATCTTCCTTTTTTTTTAATCAGAAGTGTCAAATGTAGCCTCCCTAGAAAGAAAAGTGCATACTTGATTGGGGGTGGGTCACAGGAATCAGTTGGCTGGGTATGTGCTTCAGGGCAGGAAGATTTTGCTGCAATGGGTGCTGTGCCTGGTGGAGGGACATTGAGGGAATACTGGCAAAGACGGATTCAGTGTAAAACCATTCCGTTCTGAGACAGTTGTGTTTCTAAGGTAATGGGAAATTTCATCAAACAAAAATTTAACTTCGGGGAGGAGCAGATGATTCTGTATAAACATTTTTCTAGACATACCATCAAGGGAAAGAAAAAAGGAGAGAGAAAATGTACATGTTGTTGTTACTACAAAAAAAAATGCTTTTCTGATAATGATCATTTTTCAACAAAATCTCACAGGCCTAAAAAATTGTAAAATGTTGTATCTAATTTCTTGGCACTTGTTTTAAATTTCAGCCACCAGAATGTAAAATTTGTTTAGACATTGTAAACAACATTTAAAATAGGAAAAAAATTATATAGGTTTGACATAGCATGGTTTAAAAAATGCAAGTCCTGCTCAGCCTGGCTGTTAACCATTCATCTTAGTATATATCTGGAAATGCAATTATTATCTGAGTTTTAATTGTACCATTTAAATTTTTACAATTTCTACTCCAAGACCCATTATTTACTAATTCCTCATAATTAGCAAGCTAATTTTCTACCAATCTATAAAATAAGTCTTTGTTAAACAGAATCCAGCTTAAACATAAAATTTTATATGCTGTGTGACAATACCTGTTTGCTATGCCTTTTTATTTCATTTAAAAAATCTTGCAAAATTTTGGTACCCAAAAAGGTTATCTCCTGATGCTTCAGAGAAGTGTTAGTGATTTACTGTGACCTACTGAAATTTGCTATTGCTTGGCATCAGCTATTTGTAAGAATGATTTCCAATGCACGCATATATATATATGTGTGTATATATATACACACACACATATACAGTCATTTTGTGTAAAGGCCAACTGGGAAAAGGTTGGAGTCATCTACCCCAGAATTTTCCCAAATGCTGAAAGTGTGAACATAGTGGAAATTGCACTGAAAGCAAGCCTAGAACTTAACTATTCCTTTCAGAATCCAAACCTAGGTGAAGTTCCCACAAATTATGGCCATTGAGTTTTAATGAGGAATTAATTTGCTTTTCTAAAATGAAAGTTTAGAGACATATTATCAAATTAATTACGCTTCATTCCTCACACTAATCTTGATGTAGACTATATACAGGAAAAAGATAAAGACCAATTTTGACCCATACAGTATTTATTCCCTTCTGACACTCTACTATTTCTTCTTTTAAGTCTCTGTATATTATAGGGGAAACATGCTGTTGTGCTAAATTCACAAAAATAAACCCTTTGAGTAAAATAGCTTTTCTATTGAAGGTAGAAGTGTGGCCTTGATGATTATTTGTGTTAGTATAGTATAGTAGTATATTAATATAGTATATAGTATAGTTAGCTTGTTTAACGCCATAAAATAATAGAATGTTGGGGCCACTTCATGGAAATGATAACTAGGAGGTCTATTTAGAAATAGATTGATGACTTTTTAGAAATAAACTAATGGTATTTTTGCAGTGAATGAAGCCACAAGAGAACCTGACCTGTTTCCAACTTCTGAGACAGTTTTTCACAAAATAGAATATATTTTATCTTAAGATTCTTGTTAATATAATTGCTTCTGTTGACTGTTAGGATGCTGTTTAAACAATTCAATAGTGATGGCACTATAGTTAACTATGGAAAACTGTAGGATTGCTTTAGGACCTATCTGTGTATTCAAGGAAAAAAAACTGGCAAGTAAGGATTGCTCTAAGATGTGTTGTTCTCAAGCTAATTAGATTGTAAGAGTGAATGCTTGGGCAAACAGTTTGTATTGTGAAAGGGGAACCGAAACATTTTGCTTCAATGGAACTACAAGTAAGATGCAGCTACACTAATACTTTTGTTCAGCACCAGGATGAGTGATCTCACCAGGAGTGCACTTTTAAAGCAAATCTCCTGATCTTACTGTGCTTTGGTTCATATCATGGAGTGATCTGGGAGCACACAAAGCAGATTCCTTATAGAATTATCTCCACACCAAAACCTGCACTCTAGGAGAGTACCTAATGTGCTCCAGCTGGTGATGGGTGCTAATCCTCAGAACTAGACTAGAACCAGTCCAAAGTAATTCGCACCACTTCCCTCGCACAGAGACCTGTGGTGTGGTCACTTTGGTGTTTAACACCAAATGTCTCACTGTGCATATCTGCTCCTATTGCACCGTTGTACTTTTTACAGTAGACATAATCTACATCTAATGAATGATGTAGTTATGAGACCCTATAACAAGATGAATAGCTGCTAGTGGAGCAGAAATAGTAGTTAGACCAAATAAGAAATGTTTTTAAAGGAAGAAATAGCAGATTAAATAAATTCAGCTTTTGCTGTCTTTCTCACTCACTATATCCTTTTAGTATACAAATTCATACTCTCGTGGAAGTTGAGTGAGACTGTGGATTAGATATGAAATTCTTTGTTCTGTTTTCAGTATCTGTCACAATCCTGCATTGGAGTGTGTACCTAAAACTAAAATGAAAGCAGAAAGTAAGTATGTCTCTAATAGAATGTTGGGGCCTTTTTCATGTTTATCATATTTGGGGTATTTTATTTTCAGTCTCAAGTGATATATTTAATAAAAATTATTTTTAAAACTAGCAAAGAAAAAAGTAAAAAAAAAAAAGTGTCTCATTGCTTTCAAAATTCCTTTGTTGGCATGCCACTTTCTATAACTTTCATTTGCATTTTGCTGCTGTGTTGCAAGCAGCACTGACAGCCAGCCTTCACCCTAATAAAGGAGAAGTATTTTTATTAGAAGTTCTATTTAAGAACATGCATGTTTTATCCAACTACTTCACAATACAAAAACTTTTCAGAGAATTGCATCATTTCTGTTGGGAGTGTCAAGAGCGTAGCCTGATTCCATGTACTTGGTTGGGATGTTAAGAGTATAGCCTGATTCCATGTATTAAGATGTTCAGGAATTGCCTTTCTGTTTTCTGACTTACTAGTCAGGACTGGAGACTGTGGGAAATGTCTATATTTTTACAAAAACTAAATTATACATGTTGAACAAGTCTCTTTTTGTCTCCTTCCTCTGATTAGATTAAGGAACAAACTTGATAGAAATGGGGAAGTCACTAAAGTTTGGATTACACGTGGGTTTTATGGAATGGAGCAAACTGCCAGGAATCATTTGGTTCGAGCAGATCAAGAGAAACCTGAGTGATCATGTGAGAATGATGCATTTAGGCTTTTATGTAACATTTCATCTGTTGCTCTTGAACACTCTTCTCCTGACTATAAAAAAAACCCCACTTTGTTAAGAAAAGATTGTCCTATTTTATCAAGTATTTTGTGTTTGTATGACTCCTAATAGATAAACTGAAAGTAAACAGAGAACACCATCAGTTTAGTTTTAAGAAGTTAAGGTTTTGGAACATTTGGGTTGAGTAATAGTGAAAATTACAAACAATTCTTGCCCTTTAGAATCCTGCTTACCATCGTTATTCCATGATGAGAGGCTAATGATCAGTGTAATCACTTGTGTAGTGGCCTGTATGTAAGTGATACATGGTAGATTAGATGAAAAAAGGGAAAAGTGATTTTTCTGATAGAAAACTTTGCTAAGAGCAGTAAAGATTGTTTGTCAGATACTGAATAGTTCATGTAAAGACAGACATTTGAAACCATTATTTTAAAACATAGCTACCTCAGCATTGTTTTCATCATTTTTTCATAGATGATAAAGAAGGCAATATGGTTAGATAGTTCAACGTTGGAGATTTAGTGTGAAAAACAATGTCTGAAATTCTATAGTTGTTTGTTTTCAATGTACTACTAAATCCCTGCATTTTCTTGCTGTCTTTAATATGCTGACCCTCCAGGTTCACCAAGAGATATAGTGGCTGACTGGAAATGTCAGACAAATATCAGAGTATGGCAAAGCAGTTTCTTATAGGGTCAGATTCCTTCTCTGAGCTAACAAATGTTGTTCTAAAGTATATTTAATGCCTTAAACATTTGAACTGCTACATGCTAAAAAGGAAAAAGTTCAAAGATGTAACAGCAATATATGGCTCTCAATTTAGTGAAAGTGATTTAGCGATAATATGAATAATCCTTAATAAGTGAAATCATGAGTGAAACATTTATCAGTGCTCATACTCAACTTAGCTGAGTTTTGTTTGTTTATAAGTATGCATTATACCTTTGGTTATTTTCATTTTAAACTTCAGTGAACCAGGGTAGTACGCATGCCTTCTAGTCTTGAGATACCAGAATCATGATCTCTCATGTCACATTAACAATAAGAGAGATTTTTGTGTGTATCTTTGTTTTCAGTTCTATAATTTTGGTCAGGTTTTTTCTGAAACACAAGCTGAAAAACATATATAATGTCTCCTAAAATAAGCACCATCCTCATTCTTTGAAAATGTCCAGCTCCTATTTATTTGGTAAATGCAACCACTAAACACACCTCCAATGCACCCCAGGGTCTTATTGTACTATCAGTGCTTAGCAACCTTTACTTAACTTTGTAACCCTATAAATGACTTGTCAATGAGCCAACTGTGTTAGAATCATCACAATCAGACAATTTTGTTCTTTTCCTTTCTGAGAGTTTAGTATGAGTCAGCAACGCTTCTTCCTGTAGAGAGATTTTTCTTATTGCATCCATGAAAGAAAGTGTTCCTGATACATTTGACATTAATTTCTATTACAGTTATTAAAAGGCTTGATTTTAGTTAGATGTCTAGGGAATTAGTTCCAGAATTCCCATTGTCCTAATTAGTTTAGCAGAACGACACAGCTCAATGCACTTCCAGGCAATTATTTCACCCTTCAGCTGGTGGCATGATACTAAAGGAAATAGATCATGTGATTTTTGCATTTCCAGAAATACACCTTGTAGCTGTGCCCTAGTGTCAGAAAATCAAGTGTCTCAATAATGAAAATGCTACAAATGTGCATTGTTGCAAATTACAGAAAATGAGAGACTTCACTGGCAGCTAGTGTCACATCTGTTTGTGGCACTTCGTTTTCAAAAATTGGATATCACAAATAAAAATGCAGTGACCTTGACTCATCTTCGTAATGGTACTCTTACTGAGGGAGTGAAGGCCAGAATTTTGATGCTATATATATATTAGTTTTAGAGGAAATATGTTGTTGTCTGCAGTGTAACAAAGAAAAAGGCTTCAAGAATGGGACCAGGAGGCTAAAGAGATGGATTCCAGTCATGGCACTAAATACTGTCTAATAATACCTAGAAGCTTGAGAGTTTTTTGGTGTCTAATTTAAAGCACAGGTAATAATACTGATCACCTAAAATTGTGACCATTAATATTACAGGTGCTTCGGAGTTATGGAGTTGTTCTTCAAAATTTTGTTTGCACTTTAAGGATTGCATAAAGTCAAAAGGAGTGGGCTGACCGTTGCAGCCACAAAGTGTGATGTGTTCCATCACTTGGGATTGTTGTATATCCTCAGGTCTTTATGCCCAGCTCTGTGGTTTTACATTTGGCTGTATGAAAATGCATAGGAGTGCATTGCTAAGTGGACCCTGTGGTGAAGTTGCAGCCTCTTAGTGACAGACACAAACTTGAATGTAGCTCAGAGTGACACAGGCAGTCCCCAGTCTGGATGTTAGTCATTGTTAGCTTTCAGCTGGTGGGTCACGTGTCTACCTAACAAAGAGCTGCCACTCATCTAGATGCACTGAGCTAGTCCTTGAATTTTTGTAAACACAGCAGCATTTATCCGGTGTTTCTTGCTTTCTGCTTCTCACTTTCGCAAGGAATGGTAGTTGGAGACATGTCTTGCCTGTATCTTTAAGACTTTCCATTGCTGCTGGCTTCTTGCTATAGAGGATAGTGGCTTGTCTTTGGAGGTGAATCCTTTAGGTGCCAGTTCCTACATATTAGGTTCTACAATGAATATTTTACTAGTTTTAATAATGTGTTACTTTTTGATTCCTGTTACAATTTTGCTTACTTTTTGTAGAAACTTTATCTCTAGACTAAAGGTCATACCGCAGATTATTTTGTAGACCCCAAATAGCCGATTAGAACACATTTTCTTTCTCCTCTCTTTCAAATAAAGCTTTCTACTGCTCTGCAGCAGTGCTTTTTACTAATGAGAGCTATTGCCAGGCTGCCTTGTTATGGTACTTTGTTAGAAATGTGCCTAACATACAAAAGTGATGGCTTACTGGGCTTTCATCAGTTCTTAGCCAATTTCACAGTTAGAATCAGTATTTTATTTGGAGCTGTGTGATTCAGTTCAGGTGTCTCTCTAATTCTCAAAGTGGGGGCTACTCACAAGGGGGAAAATTCCGTTTTCATACAGACTTGTCTTTAAATTCCTACATAAAACATTAACTTGAACAGTGTTGGAACTGAGATGTGGTATGAATTATTTGTCTGTAAACTGCTAGAAAGTTTAAAATACAGCAACATTATTAGTAAGGCCAGATGTCTTCCTTTTCTCATTAAGATTCTGTTTAGACATTTGTAGAATTCTTTTGTTTTGCAACAGTTTCATCATATCTCTGCTTCTGTAGATCGTTTGGTACATGGATCAGACAATTTTACCAAACGCCTATTCACATGCAGTAGACTTGTGTTTCTAAAGAGGAACTATTTCTCTGCTTCTTTCAAAGATGTTAGCAAATTCTGCACCATATTGAGTGCCCTTTGGCTGCAGGTAAAGAATTCAACAGCTTGTGGGAGTGCTAATTAGAGCTAATAATAACTTCAGTGACCTGCCTTGGCTTTAAAATGCCTGACAGAAATTACCCTGTCCTTGAAGGATAGAGATTTTGTTTCTGTACACGTCTGATTAGGGATGCTCATGCCTTCATGTTTCTGTGCTTAGTGATCACACGCAATTAAGTGGGTGCTTTAGTGTGAATGAAAGAGAAGTCAGTGGCACTGGGGAATCAAGAGGAAAAAAGGCGAAGATATATATATATTTCAAAAATACTACACCAGAATTCCATTATTAGAGGGATTTCTCTTGTATGCTAAATAGCTTTGCTAAAACCAGAAATAATAATAGGAAAACAATTAGAATAGAAATTGGATTATTCATAATTAAACCTTTTCTCTCTAATTTTGTTACTTTTTCTATGGTTAATTTGCTGAAATATGTACAGAGGGTCTGAAGAAAGTGAAAGCGTTAATTTGAGCAAGTACCCAAAAAGCTCTAAGGTATGATATTTTTAGTTTACCTGGCTAAGAGGTTGCTGATGGTGCAGAAAATAAGTCTATTTTCAAGAAGATTGCCCTAGACCTTTCCAGTGTAAATAATATTAACAATAGCCAGAAAACAAGTAATTACAATCTTTTATGAGCTGTTAATGGAATGATAAATTAAGGGTTTTTTTGACTTCTCTTTCTTTTGCTAAAGTGATTTTTGGAAATCAATCAATTAAAATAGAGGGGGAAAGGGTCTTTAAAATTCTAATAGAGCCAGGAACTATAAATAAAATCACTGCAGTCATACATAGAAAAGCAAAGGTTAAATTCTGTTTTCTCCTACACAAGAATTAGTAGAGAATGCTTCACAGAAACTGCTGGGATTACCCCAAAGTTTTAATGATGTAAATGACATCAGAATCTGATCACTGTAGTCTTTATTAGGATTTGAGAGGAATTTTTAGAAAAATCAACAAATTAATATGCCTGGGCTGAATGTGAGAAGTGTTTTCCACAGTTTTGTCAGCTCCTATAAGCTGTTACTAGTGCTTACTCCTTCGTAAACTGTATAATGTTTTAGTTTTTCCCAAATACTATTATTCCTAAAGTTTATGATGGGAAGCCTGATAAGGTAGACTGCATTTTTTCTTTTAATTGAGGACAAAAATTTACCATTGCAAAAAAAAAAAAAAGGCACTCAGTGGTTAGGGTCTTTAGTTCCTAACTAGACATTTGGCTTCAGTGCTGCCTGAGCAACTCTAAGCAGATTTCTTCCCCATCTTGCTGCCACCTGCTCACTTCTGACTGCCTGTAGTCCTCCTCATTGTCCCAGCACAGCTGGTTGCTTAGTTGCACAGTGAACAAGATCAGGGAGCTGATCTAGCTAAAAAGTAGGATCACCAGGAAAAAATAGGATTGTTTTTCAACTGGATCGGTTTCCAAGCTGTTTTGCTACAAGCAGCTATACTGGCACAATGGAGAGGCTTATGAAGTATCTGCAACAGTGGCTTGAGGCAAGGGCTGCTTAAGTTGTTAATGTCTCTAAATGTGTAATGAACTACAACCTTTCCCTTTGATTTTAAAAAAATCTGCCATCACTGAACACTGGTTAAGTACAAAACAAAAGATCAAATATTTGAGGCCTTGATTTTCCTGAGAGCTGGACAGATATGGAATGTCACCCGGTGTCTTCTATTAATGTAAATACTTGTTTTCCATTTAGATGCTTAATTTGGCATAACTCATGGCCTTAGTCTCATTTTAGTTATGCTGTTAAAGAGCATTCTAAAAATCAGAGAGCAGAGAATATTCACATTTGATTGCCTTATTCTAGTCAATTAAGCTTTCTCAGGATCACAGTTACGGACTGAGGGACTAATATGCTGCACAGCAAGAGGGAAAATGTTGGTTTACTGCATTTTCCAACTGCCCACACCATCCAATAGCTTACAATATACAATCAAGGTAGAAATTTCCAGGCAGTGTCAGCTCACAGAAAATCCAAGGGGAAATCTACTACCAGCTTTAATAAAAAATCATTTTTCTTAGAATGATTTCAATCATAATTAGTTTTACTTAAGGTAAATCAAATAATATTTTAATGAAATAAAGGAATATCTGAAACATGCAATCTTCCATCTGGAATTTTTAGGGACCTAGAGAGTTCTTTAGTACAACAGTTAAGTTGTGTGGCTGTGTTCCCTTTGAAAAACAAAAATACAGGTAGCCAGTAGCTGAATTGTTACTTAAAGTAGATTACCAAGTCTTCAATCACTTGTTAAAGATCCAGGACTCATTTGTCCAGATTACTCTGGACTTGATCCAGAACACCTAAAGAGATCAGAAGCAAGGATGTTCTGGGGTTGCAGAGTGCTAAAAGGTGATCTGATGCATACGTTGAGAAGTCCTTCTGAGCTCAGAGCACGTAGTCCCAAATGGATGCATTGTAACTCTCAGATGTCTGAAAATTTGGTTCCCTTCTGCACATCAGGATTATCATATTCAAAGTGTTGAAAGCCAGAAGTGGTTTTTTTTTTTTTTTTTTTAGCCAACTTAAGAACTAACATTGATACTTCAGAGATGGAAAGCAACTAATAACTTAAATTTCTCTGGTAGGTGGATAAATATCAGCTATTTGATGGTATTCAGGGGAGTAACTATTCATTGAAATGAATGGCTTAATACATCTTAGGACTATACAGTTATCCTCAGTGGAATTCATTGGCTAGCACTTAATGTTTTGTAAAGGTGGAGATTTTTAAGATATACACAATCGTCATAAACTCGACTAGAAAGAAAGAAAAGGGCACAGAATCATAAGAGAAAAAAACAAACAAATCCAAAGTGCAAATCCTATGAATTTACTAAAATTCCAGAGATGGGTTTGGGAGAAAGGAGGTGCAAAGATTTCTCTTGGGTGGAATAATATGTCACAATGCTGCTTTTATTTTTATTCTCTAAGAACCTCTGCACTAATTGTGTTCATTTCTGCTACCTAAAATTCCAGATGTCAAGGTCTCTACACTCAGCAAATTACTGTGTGTCCTGTCCCTGCTGAAGAATACAGTGTAGTCAGCAGCCTTTTGCATTGCCTCTTAATCTGAGCTATTACTTAGGGAGATTAAAATAGTAAGCAGCACAACTGTCTATTTTGGGAGCTGGATCAAAGACTGTAAGTTTTGTCCACTTGCTTCAGTTAAGAATCTCCATTGCATTCCTTAGAAACACTGACACTACCAAGCCAGAGGGTGCTGAGAGAGATATTCCTTGGTGAAATTGTAGAAAAGGTACAGTTACTTTAAATTAAAATATTAAAGTAAAAGATCACATTATGGTCACATCACATGTGAGAAGAGACCGAGGCTATTAAATGACATGCAGGAGTATCCTCTCTACAGGAAAGAGTGCAGGGATTGCTATTGTGTTGGAGGTAGAGTTCTGGCAGAGAAGAAGGGCACATGAAGTTTTTGGAACAGGTGAATCCTAAAGGTATCTGTGCCCTAGGAAAAATGTGGAAAATTCCCAATGCTCTTTGTGGGACAACATATTCTAGTGGTGTAGAACGGAGGCTAAAGGTTGCCAATTCACGTGTAGTAAGGAAAATCTCATGTTTAGTACACATTCTGTGTGTATTTGATGTTTTTTGAAATGTTGCTATTAATTAGCCAGGAGAATTCTTTCAGTGTTTCTTTCTTCTATACTGACCTTGATGTGTCCTAGAGAGCAGTATGTACAGGTCAACTGGAACCAGTTGAAATACTGTCTTTTCGGTGAAGGCAATGCCCAGATACTGTCACTTTTATATTGCCAGCTACTGTAGTATGCAGGCAAGCTTGGGGATAATGAAATACATACTACCCAGTGTGATTAAAGATGGCAGAATTGCAATTGTAATAGTCAGTGAAACACAGAAAAGCAATTTCAGTACTGCACACTGACGTATTCTGTTTAGGAACCTTTTTAGAGCTTTATTGAGTAAGCCATAGATAAAGATTTCTGATACAAACACCTCATTTTAGTATCTCAGCTTTCATGACTCTTTGATGCCATCTACTAAGAAAGCAATGATTTATTAAGTCCCTTACAAAAAAACTGTTCCAAATTAAAAGAACAAGCTTTAATTTCTATTCCCAGCTAAGCAGAAGGTAAGCATGATGGATAGAGAGAACAGTAGATTTTTAGATGATGTGCCAGCTGGCTTTCCATGTAGTTTCTAGCGCTGCAGAGGTCCAGTCATTAATGCTGAGCGTTTTATGTTAATATTCTAAGTTCCCTTCTTTCTTTTAGGTCTAGACTCTAGTTTTACAACCTGCCTTGCTCATTTTTGCACTAATGGAAGAGGAGGCCAGAGAATTAACTGTAATCTAGTCAGAGTTCCACCATTTCCTTTGTACTCTGGAGGGAGGAATGCATCCTGTCGGTTAAACTCTGTACTACTACTTGAAAAATATTCAAAAACTGCTTTGAGGTTATTTTCAAGTATCAGAGAAGACTGTTTTTCTCCTGGTTGCAGTTGGTACTTAAGTTGAACAGCAGATTTGGGGAATCCTGCACAGATACAGTCTGAAATTCTTGCTCTTCATGGTGAACCTCTGCTCTAGGTCATGCTGTATCCAGCTCATTCTCACTTGCGTAAACACATGAAATACTATTAGGGCTGTCAAGTTTCCTTGTAGTTCAGCTAGGCACTGTTGTGTAGGTGGCAATCTATGTGTTGTCATAGACAAACTATTTTAGTCAAGATCAGTTATGAAATTGTACAGATATTTGAAAGGTCTGAAAACTGCTGACTCTTGTGAATTGCAGAAGAGTGATATTGCAGCATTAATAGGGACTGGAGTCTAGGATTAGACATTAAAACAGGATTTAAGTAGCTACCAAGGGCTTGATTCAATGCTTGTAGAAGGCTTTTGGGATTCTTACATAATGTAATTCTGTAAGAAAGATGCATAGTTTACAAATCATGTTTCTGGCACAATAAATTAGAGGTTAAACACTTTCCACATCTCCTAAAAACATTGCTAATTGATATTGTTATTTCTTCCTCACAGTTTAGGCACTGAAGCAATATACTGCTTCCATAATAGTAATTAATTTCAGAAATGCAGTAGCTTTCATATCTTTCTGAAAATAATTATAGCAAATTTAAATAGTATTTATCATTCTTATAAGTGATTAAACTTTTAAAAAAATTTCCTTGGAAGGTTATAAGCTCTGTGGTGAAAGTATTGCCTGAATAATACCATTCAAAATATTTTGTTTGTAGTGAATAAAAATTGCACAAACAATTCCCCCTTAAAAATAAGATCAGAGTTTCTCCCATGTCCCTTCCCTTCCTATTGCCAGCCCCTAAAAAGAAAACCTTGAAGGCATTGGCAGTGTCATCTTAAGTTAAAAGTACAAGTGACATAAATATGAAAACTAGCAATTCTACTTCACCAAAACACAGAAAATAATCAACTGGAAATGCAACTAATCAAAATACTACCCTCTTAAATCACAAATATAATTTAACATGTTTTCTTGTCTGAAAGCCTGTAAAAAATTTAATCTCAGCAGTGTTTCTATATATTGGTTTACATTAAGTTATCATTAAGATATGGGAAAACATGCCATTGTAGGAGAATTTTATGGGGGTTTGTCAAATCCAGAGGCAAAGCAAGATCAAACATATGTGTATGTCCTTGGACCTGCTCTATCATCTCCACCATGGTGCAGTACCTTCCTCTGTAAGTAGTCTCCATCAGTTTCACTTACTGAGTAGAGCAATATGCAAAATTAGAAAATGATATTCAGATCAAATAGCAAGAAATTTTGAGATTTTCTCTAATAAAAATTGATCTTTCAGATGGGACATGCTGGTTTTATTCCAGAGAGCAATATGTGTTTAAACACCATCTCCAGTCGTATTTGATGTATCTAGATTTCTTTTTTTGTCATTTCTTTCCTGTTATTTACCTGATGGCTATTTGTTGCACTTGGAACAACACCATGAAGCCTGGAGGCCAAATAGGAGCCCAAATATAAACAGTATTGTTGGTAAAAGATTCAAATGGATTTTACTGGACTGGGCAAGCAAATCAAAGAGGGCAGGGGAATGTCTGTGAGTATTTTTAGGCAACACCTCCCATTCCCGCAACCATGTTGTATTATCTCAGCACCAGCAAAAGCTTTTGTTGGCTGATTGTAATGGGTATATGTAAGGGTGTGCAATCCTGTGCAGTTAATGCTTCCTGGGAATATTAGCAATTGTAATAATTTTTTAAAAATTGAAAGGAACAATCAAGAAAGTTGCCATAGTAATATAACTTTAAAAAAAGTACATTTTTCCGGAAGGAGGGCTACAAAGTGTGAAAGTGGTAATTTTTTTACTTGGAACATAGACATTAAATTTTTTTTTTTGCAAGAATTATAATTCATATTTGGCCTATTGCCAAAGCAGTGAACTTTATCACCCAGTCTTGGCATGTGCAGATAGATGGCCCCTTCTGTCTCTTTTGCCAGTTATTGCTTATGTTGCCAGGAAATCTTAATCATGCTGCTTGGAAGTGGCTGCTGGCCCATCCACCTGCTGCCAAGCTATTCCACTGTATAAGGAGTCCGACTTAGCTTCAGCAGTCTCTTAGCTCTAGCTAACATATAGAAAAAAGGTCACTGTGCTAAGGCTGCCCTAGGGGACCATATGGTGTTATGAACTACATCACCAATATTGCACTGCTGTTGATGCAACCCTATTACAAACCCTGAAGCTCCACGTGGATTGGGCATAACTATGTTTTCCAAAATGAAATGTACAATATAAACCTAGAGTGAACCAGAAAATAAGCAGAAAAGAAAAATGTTCTCTTTGATAACCAATGTTTTTATTGATAGTTATTTTCTGTTAAAACTATATATATTAAAAAAACAACTATAACCTTCTCTAGTTCGAGAGAAAAAGGAAGAAAATTAGTTAAGCAATTAGATTGCACTGCAACATTATCAAGAGATGTTCTGTATGTTCAAGTTTCTCAAGTGTTGTATGAGTTTGACCACAATTCATACAGTAGTAGTCAGAAGAATGTAATGCCTAAGTTGAGTGAATTACAATCCTCTGGTGAATTTAACCTCCTCATTAAGATGTTCAGTCATTTGCATTAGTAGAAATAATGAAACTTGTTTCATGCATGGATAGTTCCTTTGTCGATTGAGTTCCCGTTATTGTCTCTTTTCATGGGAAAAAATAAAGGGTCCTCAATTAATTAGACTGTAGTTATATTTTGGACTCTGTGGTGAAAATTTATGTCTGAAATTATATTTGTTGATTTTTCCAGCTGCCAAAAGGAAGAATAACTGGTTTAGATGATTTAGAATTCTACCAAAATTTCTGACTCCTGTGGGCATGGCAAATGCTGTGTACAGGTATATTATTTCTGAAAAACAGCCACTCAGAAAATGGCAGCAAATACATTTGTAGAACTTTTCCTAATACAGAAAGAGAAGGAACAGAGAACTTTGGGACAGGAATGTTATGGAAGCGCAGCTGGAGTTTAGGACATGAGGAGTTTAGGATACATAGGGTCTAAGTGACTGGAAACCAGACTTACTTAGTCTTGCTGCTTATGGAAGTGCTTATCTTAAATTCAGCCACCCATCAAACCATGGTTTGTAAGTAGTGCACAACTTACGAGATAACTTATTCTACCTGAGGAGAGTGGAAGGCTGACTGTGTTCCAGTTGAGTTTGAATTTGTAGTTGGACATTTTAGCCAAGGAGTTTTAATCGGAGGAACAGATTACTGTGCCATTCTGTCTCATGACAGGAATTGAGCTGTCTCTTATCTTTCTGTCCATACTAGAAAATTATAATTTTCTCTCAAACTAGAAGTAAGACTGGATCACTAGTATCCTGTGAGCTTGTTGGCTTTAGTCTGTGTTCTTTTGTCATTTAGTATAAACCCAAATCATACAGAATTAGTGGAAAGTTAAGGCACAGGTTATTATTATATTGAATATGCTTCAAGGAATTAAAAGGAAGGTCTTCTCTACATTTTTAGTATTTATTGTAGACTTTAAAGAAATGTTACGTAGTAGAAGTGATATTCACCTTCAATGTCAAAGGTAACCATCTCATCATCTTAGCAGACTTTTGTTCTCTTTCTCTGCAGTTTAAATGGCTTTTGAATCTTCTGTGTTTCTTGTATTTCTAGTAGTTTTTCAGTTTCAGGTAGAAATTATTATTTTGGTAGTTTTTCAGATCTGATATGGTATACTCCATGTACACTGCATTTTTCTGAGGAATTTTATCTAGGCTTTGGAGGATTTGATATACCCAACATATCTTTTATGTCTCCATAATGCAATTGGGGAATAAAGAAAACATAACAGCTATTCAAATTTCTGTATAATCTGTTCCCATGGTCTATGCTATAATCTTAAGATGTTAGCAGTGTAATACTTAAAATATAGCAGAATTGTTCGACAACTAAGATGTTACCTTCTCTTTTGGGCAAAAGAAATCCAGCTTGGCTGCCAGCTCTAAGACTGTCAAGTAAAAAGTGCTAGCTCAACAACATGCATTTTCATGTCAACTACTGAATAATTCTTCTTTACGCAATGAAGTGGAATAATGGTATATATTCCCACTTAGTTTTTTGTTTCAAGGAGAAGAATCAAAATAAGTAAGAGCTTATGTTGAATATTTTTCACGTGTTTTTAGAAAGAATCATCTTGGCTCAACTTCAGTGATGTTGTTTCTTATGTGTTTATTTCTGGTCTTTTTCTTTTGCCAAAAAATGCCGAACTTATTTCCTGCTATATAAATATACAAGAAAACCATGGCATTTGAGAAACACTCTGACTTTTAAAGAATAACCTCTGTGTGTGTGTGTGTGTTAAATGTTATGTTATGTTGTGTTTGCTTGGTGATGCAGTCCATCTTATTTTACATAATTAAGTATAAGATAAGAACCTATAATATGTATTTATGTACATAACAAACAAAAGGATTTAGATACACCTACCTACCGTTATTTACCTGCTGCAGTCTAATACCTATAAATTCTTTTTTTGTAATGTAATTTCTTTTACTGTGTAGGTGGATAGAATGATACAGAGCAAATTGAAGCAGTGTTGTTTATTTGGTGGATACAAATAAATGAGAAGGACTTTTACATGGTGATTGCTCTTTTAGAGGATAGTTCCCTTATAGGCAATTGCTTGTGTTAAAATTACACGCCAGACACTCTGCTTTGAGAAGGTTTTATAGCTCCTTATAGTTATACTGTTCATTACTGCAGTTCCTGCTAAAGCAAGAACAAGCAAACTCCAAGCTAGAAGGATATTCTGGTAAAATATATACTGTGCTCACTGAAAGCTGTCCCCACTTGACAGCATTAAAAGGTCTCTCATGTAGGGCTAAAAACTTCACTGCCCTTCCTTAGCGAGGATTAATGCTTTACTGCCACTCATTGAGAAGTGAAATGGGAAAAAAGACTCCCTGAGGTTACTAGGTGTGGCCAACACACTGGAGCTGATCTGAGGAAAGGTAGAACTAGCTGAGCTATACTGATGAATCAAATGGTAACATAAATAAGGCTAAGTTTCAAGAAGAATGAATTACATTATCTTCTGGACAAAGCTGATGTGACTGAGGTTCGATTGGGGAAGGAGAACAAGCGAGTGAAACATTGAGAAATATACATTTATGTAAATGGATTGTTGGAATTAGAGTTGCACTGATTTAAAATTGGCAGGAGATGAGAGTCTGAGTTCAACATGATGGAATATCAGGGCCTTTAACCTTGTAACTACTCTCTGTAGCAGTTCTTGTTAGGCTGTGGAAAAGCCTCTAGAATAAAACACAGTAGATTTGTTTGCATTTTTAGAAATGTACCTGCTCTGCTGCTCAAATCAGTCTCTTGCTTCAACATAGTATGAACTAGGCGTATCTGCTAGTGCTGATATGACATGTGACCTGTGTTTTGTGGCTGCAGAAGCAATGAGCAAACAAGTGAAGTCTATTGACATAGGAGTACTAGGTCATGAGGGGAAAGGGGGATGGAGAGAGTGAAGTGACTCATCTTGCTATAAATGGTGCCACGGATAGTGGGGGTAGGAGAATGTGAGCTGGCATAGGGCAAGACCTGTGACTGTAAAAGAATGGAGGTGCAGTGGCTTGCTCTCTCTGCCTTGTGTTTGTATCTAAGGTGAACTAAATTTTAAGCACATAGTGGATTCTGAATAGATCTGGGCAAAGATGATGTGAAATTAAAATTAGTGCTCTGATTTTTGGTTCTCTCAAAAATACAGAATTTGATCAAGGTTTCTAAATAGCTTGCTAAGGTTCAGTGGCTATTAAGGATGTGCAGGCCTTGCTGCCTGGTAAACCAGGCCAAGTTATGGACTTGATTGAAATTTATAGTTCTAAATGTGGTTTAATTCAAGGATTTTATACTGTTCAAAATGAAACCCAAGGGGAAGTTTAATGTGCAGAATCAAAGAAAGGTGGTCCTGCCTCCTGTAGATTGAAATCACTGTGCCTATTACATATAAAGCACTTTCATAGCAAATGGTTTCTAAAACTGTTAATACAAATTAACATAAATGCAAAACACAGCTACTGAAAGAGGCCATGCTTCTGTGAATATGCATGTCTTGCTTTGTTTCCAGCTAAGGAGACAGCTACATTTATCCCCTCCAGACTTAGAGTATTAGAAATGCAGTTAGATAAGAACGAAAAGTAACGCTTGCTATGTATGTCTCAATGATGAAGGCAAACATGGAATTGTCATTGTCAATCACATTAGAGAGGTTTTAAGAAATGCAGCTGTGTGATGCACTGTCATGCTTAGCAGTCATGTAGATACTGATACGCAGTGTCACAAATGCATAGAAAATGGTTGTACAACCATGTAAATGATAAAGATCCTCTGCAGTACTTCTCTATAAAACATACTGCAGATGTATCTCTTTCACTCAAAGATATTCATCACATTTGAGGTGAAAGGCAGCCTACATTAGGCAACTCAGAAAATGAAAGCTTAAACGCTATCAGATAGCTAGAAATTTTTATTCATAGTAGGAGACTATCTATTTTATAGAATACTTCCAGCCCGAGATGATTATAAATCAGTTTGCTGTATATTTTCAAACTAATATATTTTTAAATTAGCTTCAGCAGAAGTTTTGTTAAAGGTCAGATTACCTTAAGCCTATAGTCTCAGAATGTGATTTCCACTGAGAAATGTCTGTTGTAATTACAGTTACATTTTCCAATAAATACAGTTACAAATGCCATATTTTAAGGGAACATAACACTCAAACCCCAAACCCCAACATGTTGATGGCCAGACAGTCAATACTACTTAATTTTTATAGCATAAACACTAAAAAAAAAAAGTTCATGATCACTATTTGTTTGATAGGATATTACCTTTTTTCTTTCCTCCAAATGCATTTGCTGTGGTGATGATACAAGAAAGCAACAAAAATGAGAGAAGTTGTAAACTTTTCATTTCTTCTTTCTCTGAATGAGAGCTCAGGAATGCACTGCTAAATTCTGCCAAGAGATGGGAAAAGGAGAGAATTATCAATGCTTTGCAAGAAATTTATTTGCCCATTAATCATTAACCTTGAATTCTCCTGTCCACTGCTCCAGCCTTTCCTTTTATGGAAGTGAAAATGGCATTTGCTGGTGTCCAACCTCTTCCTTTTTTTTGTGTGCTACTTGTGGCAAAAATAATTTGGATCTGGATCCTCCTACCTTGCTCAACAGTGCTCGGCTGTGAACACAGCAGACTTGGGGGTGTTTGTTCTCTGAAATGCTGCTAAAGGCCATGGGTAGGCAGCTTGAATTTGGTTGGTCAACAGCTCAGACTGAACACATTGCAAAATAACCATAAGAGCTGAAGGTTAATCTAAATATTTCATTAACATAGACAAATTCCTGTAAGGGAAACATCAAAATTCTATATATAATAAAAACTTCTCTTATTTCAGTGATAAAATTGATACCAGATTTTGGATAATTGCAAAATGTTTCCTTTAAGTGAACAATTTTTATCACATAAGAAATTTAATAATGAAGCACAATTAACCAACATCCCTCTCCACTTCTGGTAAAACAATCATAAGGAAGTGTACATAGTAAATGTAGGAATCATTTCAGAGAAAAAGTTACAACTAATATGGTATGTTTTATATTGAAAATCAAAGCAGAATCTTAATTACAGCAGTGTACACAAATGCCAGAATGAATAAGAGTGTACTGCAAAGTGTGACAGGGCAAAAACTCCTCTTGGATAGGCAATAAGTATTACCACTAAGTGCGATCTTATACAGCAGGACCAAATGCTGTCCTGTGGGCCTTGTTAGCGTCAGTCTGAAGCATCATAGTTTTTCCACATCAGTCAATGTTCTTGAGACATACTCTAGCCCATTTTAAAGGAAGTAAGAGCCAGTTATGATGTAGCCATGGCAGCACAGGCCTTAGCATGGGCTGGAAATCAGCCTGCATTACCACTAATCATTAGATTGCCAGCTTATGTGGGTTAATATTGCCAACCTCCATCGCTACCTGTGTACCTGAGCTAGTATATAATTAGCCAGGTTGGTCTATACTACACTTGTATGCTTTGACAGCATTGCGGAATTTTCCATAGAAGTAGGTCTCTGGCACAGTAAACTTTCTCCCAGGTTCTGAATGATTAAGAAACTCTCATGTGCTCAACACGGGGTAATAGTGTAAATTCTTTGCTAAACTTAATTTGTTAAGGATTCACTGTTAATAGTAGAAAATGGAGACAATATTTTAAGAATCCCAGAACTATCTGTGTCAGACTAAACAAATGAAACAGAGCTCGTAAACTTGAAAAAGTATTATTTCGAGTATTCTGTGATCCCTAGATTTTTTATGAAGCCTCTTATCATAATTACTATATTTACAATGTGTGAAATGAGAGCCATACCATCCCACCCTGAGGACTTTTTCATTGTTCTATTGTTTATATAATTAAGAACTGTTTTAAAGTGTCCCACCTAAAAGATTTTTCTCTCTTTTAGAAGACAGTAAGTCTCACAGGACCCATATGCCATAGCAGAACTGGTATGTTAGACTACAAAAAAAAGTATTCTCAGCAGGGAAGCTCTGCTGTCATGTTTGATGCATTGTTTTGGCATGCAAGAGCATGCTTCATGGAGACTGGCACATGGTGCTGAATGTTGCATGAATAAAGGAGAAAAATACAGATGACTTCCTTTCCCTGCTCACTCCGAAGAGCTTTAACTCTAGGATACAGCAGGCAGCTAGAAAACTCTACAAGCAATCTCTAAAGTCATACCAGTCACCACAGTTGGCAGTGATCTTGGCACACCAACATGTAAAGAGTTGTCAAGATTGGTAGATAAGGGTGTTTGTGAAAGTATAGTAATGAAGAGGAAACACAGAAACTGAGGTGATGTGATCAAAATGACTGGCTGATAAATACTCTTCACAGCAGTATTTTCAATGGATGTGAGCAAGAAAAGGATTTCCAGTAACTGAGACAGGAGATAGAACTTGGACAAGAATTTAGTCTGTGATGGTGGACAGGAAATGCTGTATTTTAGCAAAGTTAACACTGGTGTGATTTAGTACAGGCTTGCAGTGAACTCACAAAAATGTAAGCTGAAGATGTGAAGATTACAGTACTGACTGACAGGTTGAATAATGATACTAGCCATAGTAATCAAGAAAATAGAGAGCATTTAGGGGACACAGATTGTAAACTCTATTTTCTGCAGACAGGAATTGTTCTGAAACAGGGTTGTAGATCTGTCAGGTACAGAACAGGCTGTTGGATCTTTGTGAGGAGATTGCCTGGAAATAAAGACTAAAGAGATCAGTCTTTGGATTTACTTCTCACTAGAGAACCCATGTAGGAAACCAGAATGGCATTATGAGTGTCTTATGAAGGATTGCTTAAAGTGGTAAGAGAAAAACTGGGAGAAGAAGGAGTTGGAAAAAGGAGAGGAACCTGCCTTCCTCCCTGCTCCCGGCAACACTTCATTTGGCAAGCCTGCATCAGTCATTGCTGGTATTAATTTGTCTTTTGAATGTTGACAGAATATCAGCAATAGTGGTGAGAGCACTAAGCAGTGTTGTGGGAATAATTGTACGGCATTTGAATGAGAGATTCCACAGTGCATATTCAAGATGAGTTTATGTAGCACAAAATTGCATGCTATGGCACATTAGTCCACAGAGAGCAGATGCGATTATGTTCTGGAGGAAGGAGTTGCTCCCAATGGCCTCTATAGCATTGTCATACAATGCGTTTTTAGAGTGTGGGTTTGTTATGGGTTTTTTTTCCCTAGGTCTCTTCTCCATTTGATTTACATGAGTAATTCTGAATACCTTTATTATCCACTCAGAAAGAAAAGAATGGGTCTCCTGCAATGTAATGAACCTTAGAGGTAGAAGACTCCTGATAAATAATTTTCCTGTGAATCCAAATATGGAAATCATAACCTTTGCCATCCTCAACATATTTATCTGGTCACTTGGTGAAGTTACTTTGCTTGAGCTGCTCGCTCTCACCTTGGTTGTTATGTTTGTATAGCATATGTAATATACTATGAATATATAACCTAAACTGGTTTAGGAATTAGTTCCTTATATAAAAAGTATAACAAGGTCTTTGGTATATCAGGAGAATAGAAAAAATGGAGACAGGTATCTGTCAGAGGGGACTGTGCAATAGCTACTCAGTTACTTGCTGCATGTTGCATCACACACAATGGCTTTGTTTTAGCCACATTTGAATCTGTATGAGGTGCAGTGAGTGGGAGCTGCAGTATTCTGGGTGAAAATCATTGCAGGAAAAAGAGGATTCTCCGGAAAAAAGAGAATGTTCTGCATTTTCGTATTAGTCCACTGGTCAACCATAGAGAATGCTGTCTGAATTAAACTGGATACTTCTCAGACACTAATAGTTGTCTGCTAGTCTGCCAGGGCCATATGAACTGTAAGACTGCTCTGCTACAGTTCTGTGCTACTGGCAACGACAAACTTTCCAACAGCTGAATACAACACAGGTACTAGAAAATCAGGGAACAGAAATCTCAGGGACTATAAAGCTGGGAGATTGATGTAGGAAAATGACACCTGGAAGCGTGCAAGCTACCCTGTGTCCAGATGTGACTTTTGAGAGTGAGTGGAAGGTTTATTCTTTAGGGTTGAGTATCTGTTACTCCTGGTCTGGGTAAGGCAAGTGGATAGTTTGGTATTTGCAAGAACCTTGATTCTTAAAAAAGTCTGAAATTAAGTTATTAAATTTAAGGTTTAAACTTTTAAAATTTAAAGGATCTATTAAAAAAAAAGTAATTATTCTTCTACCAAATTAGTAGCTCTGATCTCTCTTTTCCATAACACCCAGCATTTGCACATTACTTCATTTTCCAGATTTAAATCACTTGTATCTACTGTAGTGATCTAGATTTTTTAAAAAATACTAAATTTAAAAATAGATAATCCAAACTGCTCTTCTGTGGAACAGATAGAACACATGTGTTGTATTGCATGGAGGCTAGTGCTTTGCCTAATTTACATGAAATGGAACCTTTTCTTAAACACACAGTGTCCAAAACCAAATTTCTAGCTTTTGTTGCTGTGTTTATAACTAGTTTGCATATACTGTAAGAGGGCTTGATAACCTTCTCTCTTCTGCTAGAGATACTGCTTGTGCAACATATACCCAGGAGATATACTCTTAATCAGAATCCCCATCTGCTTCTTGGCTAATGTTCCAAATATAGTTAGACCTCTTGCACATATTCACATCTATAATAAAATTGATGGTTTCACTATTGAGAAGCAGAATGTGACTAATGGTGCATTGCACCGTGCATGCTTTTGCTTAAATATATCATTCTAATCAAGTTAAATAAAGGAACACAGAATAAAAATTTGTCATACAGTTCTGGTTTTTTTCCTGAGACCGCACTGTTCATCAGGATGGTTTTCAATCACCTGAAGACCAATAACACTGTAGTACAAGATGTACTTTCAGGTTTAGAAGAGATTTTATGGGCCAGAACTTCAGCTGACATAAATTGGCTTCTGTACAGCTATAACGATTTTCACCAGCTGAGGATCCACCCTGTGTTCCTATAATTACCCACTGGCATCTGAAAAAAGATTCATGTGATGGTTGTGCTAACACATCTGAGGCTACAGAGCAAGAAAATTTTTGTGGTTGATTTTTAATGCAATTTTTTAATCTAGAATTTATTCCACCTGTTTCATCTTTCCTAGGATTTTTTTAATATCAAATAACTCTGAAGAGACATTTTTAGATTAACTTTTGTGTGTGGATTCATGACCTATGTCTAACATACAGCAGCTGCACATGAGTCTGAAACTTCCTTTACAGCAACAGCTACTGAGCTATCAGACTCTTCTGTGTTGAATTCACAATATTGGATCAGCAAACTTTGGTTTCTGATATGAAAGAAAACCACTCATTTGCATAAGTACAGTCTTGTGAAATATGAGTTTCTTATGCAAGATGCATTTCATACTCTGTTTTCCCTGATATGGTAGTCTTCTTCCAGGAGTTGTCACCCAGAATATTGTCTGTCTTTCCTTGGATGCACAGCTGGGACTAGGAATTACATTCTTGCAATTTTAAGTTTTCTTGCTAGTTTATTGCATTCTGTATATGTGTGCCTTTTAATAATTTTTAAAGTATGCTCCACTGAATAGTTTGTATTATAAACAGCTGTAAACAGAGAATCCAAATACAACTGCCAAGCATAAATATAATTGTACAATAAGTAGGTCATCTGCTCCTACTTCCAACTTTAAAAAAAAAAAAAAAGACATTTTTTAGCTTGTTTCCTTCAATGTTAGCCTAATGCTTTTTCTAACAATGCATTACTTGTTTAGTTGCCTTAGAGGAACACTGTTTCTTGGCTTATGTATCTGTCTGTCTTCCTCATGGGAACACTGTATTCACTTGGGGTATGTCTCTGAAAGCTTAACAAATCAGAAAAACAGAGATTAGATGAGCCAAATAAAAGGGGAGAACAAATCTGTGCTGCCCATGCCCTTGCCTTATGTGTAGAATG
The DNA here is from genome assembly GCA_013400195.1 of Aramus guarauna. Lineage (NCBI taxonomy): Eukaryota > Metazoa > Chordata > Aves > Gruiformes > Aramidae > Aramus > Aramus guarauna. The sequence continues at coordinate 58,724 of VXBL01003289.1, forward strand.
TTGTGTGCTTGCATATTATTCCTGCCTTAAAATAGGTAAGGAGCTGGCCTACTCCCGGACTTTTATTACAATTAGTTCTATTCTTGAGTAGACTGGGCTAAATTTCTGCATGGTTATACACTGCTGGAAAGGGTAGTATATCTGCAGACTTTTTTTCCACCTACATTCTGTTTTATTTTGGATTTTCACTGTTGTTAGTGCCCTATTCCAGGGGTCATTGTACAGCCTGTAAAATTTTTCATTGAATTTGTCATCATTAAACCAGATTTTTCACAGAGCTGTGATCTGTAACATGTAGGAAAGCTTCCACGAATCACTGCAGTGTCAATACTGTAAAGGAACCCTGGCGTGCCTGGTAAGGACATTTCCCTTCACTGGGCTGTGCAAGAAACAGCTAAACATGTGCAACAAACCTCATTGGAAGACTGAGACCCAATCCAACCTCCCTTCCCCCAACCCCCCGGGATCAAGCTTTATGGTTTTAAGCAAAACCAACAGAAGTGCAATGCCTTTTGAAGCTGCATTGCTTGTTCACCTCCCTCACATCAAACAGAAGCACATCTGAAACAAATGAATACGTGGTAAAACCAACAATGCCCTCTCCCTTCCCTTTCTAGCTACTGTACTTAGGAGGGAGACTTTTTAACAACAAATAGAAAGCAGACTTGTGTCAGAAGTTGATTGATGGTTCTTATGAATAAAGAAGACAGCAAAAGCAAGACAACTAGGGCTTATTGTAGGCAACATGTTTGAAGAGGATATACTTGAAAGCACTTAAAACAAAAGGCAGAGAACCATGCCAAAGTAAAGGAACTTGAAAGACATTAAATATTCAAATGCTGATTGATGATGACTCTTAGGAGTTAACACGCTTATGAGAGCAAAACCTGGATCTCTTTGGAGCCGCTGTCACTGAAATTGAGTCTTTATGGAAAGAGAATAACAAACAGACAAGAAAGCTGAAAGAAGAATAGGATTAAAATACACAGAGTAGATACAAGCAAATAGATCTGGACAACGAAACAAAAATCTCTTTGACAATATGGAAAAACAATGAGAAAGTCAAACTTATTTCTTTGAATCGCCACAGCATAGCCAGACTAATCAGTAGTAAAAAATATTTCCAGGAAATCATTTCTTCTGTACCTGCTGACTGAATGATTTTCAACACCTGTGTCTGAAACAAGTGGTTCTGGCCACTGGAGCCAGGAGGCACTTTCAGGGGCAATACTGAAGGTGTAGGTTAAAAAACCAGAACAAAACACCAAATCATAGGGGAAGGGAGGACCTTTCCTTGCAACATTCTTTATTCCCTTGCCAGATCCCCTCACCCTCGTGTCTCCTTTCTCTCACTCAGGAGCTAGCATGTTTTGACTTTCTGCATTGCAGTATTTTAGTCATTATCAGCAAGTGTAAAGAATGGGAGGATGAGGAAGTATGGTGGGGGAAGCAGATGTTTGAGGTGGTTAACTATTGACCCCAAATGTTTTGTTTGTTCTAGGGCCTGAAACAGCTCTTGCTAGTCTTAGCAGAACTTAGATACTGGCTCGAGTAGACTCTTAGATCTAATGTGTTGTGGCAGTTCCTTCATTTCTACAAGATTAGAGAAGATCATAGGATAGAAAATTGGCTTACTCAAGGGATGAAGAAGCCTTAAGTACTTTGAGCATCAGTTAGGATAAACATACATTTAAAATCTTCTCCAAACTTTCTGAAAATCTGGTCTGAAAAAAACACCTGAAAATATTTTCAGGAGCTTTGTCTTCCAAAAATGTCTGGAGCTAGGCAGAAGAAAGGAGCAGTAAAACAATATTGCAAGTATTTAACCTTTTTGAACCTTAACATTTCAACTTAGATTCATGTTCTGTTTGATCTATAGATTTGAATCAGTTTGACCAATCTTAATTGATTTGGGACAAGCAATGTGATCTTTTTAACGGGATTTATATCAGCAGATTTTGTAATCAGACACCTGCTTTTATTGCTTGGCAATTCTGCAAGTATAACAAAGGCATTTGAATGTTTAGTGTGGCTTCCCAGTCTGCTTACTGCTGCAGTGATGGGACATGTGGTCTTTGGGATTGGATTTTATCAAGGTTATGCTGGTTGCAAGCTTTTCTGGGCAATGCACAAGCTTATGCTTATTTCCTATGCTAGGACAAATATACCTAAAATTTAGTGGTTTATTTCTAAAGGTAGGGCTATAAGACTAGCATGGAAGTACTTTTTATCCCAAATGACTGGAAGTGTTCGGCAAATCAACACCATTAAAGAATATGACTGGCAGATTGTAATAAGTAGTGTATTATCTGCAGATTCTGTTTTAGGCCTTGGAGGGAATGTGTAGGAAAAGCTTTTGCCCAGTGTAAGCTATGGATCATTTGTCATTCTTTGACACTGAAGAATCTCAGACTCCTTCATGAGCACCAAACTTACTTGAAATTGAAAACTATGTACACCCCAGCCACTTAAAATACAAGTTGATATCTTAAAAGTCAAAATGTGCCTCTAGGTAGGAATGGTTAACTACATTTTTGCATGGCTGGCTGAGAAATACAATATAATAATAATAATATGTAGCATATGTATAATATACTACAATATAATCATACAATACTCAATATACGATAGCGAGTAAAATGTCACAACTTAAGCTGGAGGAGGATGGCCTGACAGTATCTCCCCACATATGCCCTGTCAGGATAATCTTGGTTCAATTCCCATGAAACAGCCAAAAGGCAGAGAAGCCCTTAAACAAAGATTTTGGCAGGATACTTCAGACAATGGCAGATGCTTCTAGCTAGTTTCTAGCTAGTCTGTGCAGTCAGGCTGCCTTCTGCATTCCCATTGCCTTGCTCCTGGCTGCTGGGTATGCGGATGCTGTTGTTTCCTTTGCTCCCACAATAGTTTTTTTTTTATTATAGGAACCAGATCTCATCTAACAGAAGAAAGGACTACATACAGAAAATGCGTGCCTCATTGTTCTTCTTGGCAGGGCAGAAGAAGGTAGGAAGGGGTTATTTGGAGAGGTATGGTAGATATTTTACTGCATTCATTAGAGAAACCAAGTTTTCTAGAGACAACTATTCCTCTTTGAAGATTTCCCCCTGTATGTTTTACTATATAAAATCTAGTGCTGAATGATCCGTTGTTTATTTCAGTGACAATTGTATGTTGGAAATTAGCTTGCTCAGGAGATAATTCAAGCAATGGGGAAGTTCAGCTGTGGTGTTAGAGAATGGTAAAAGAATCATTGACTTTGTTCACATAAATATAAATGAATGTAGCTTACTAGAAAGAATCAAAATACTTATGTGTCTGTTAGTTCTGGAACTGAAAATCTTTGACATCTGGCTTAACTATAGGATAATTGATTAAGTACATGGGCATTCCAACGTCCATAGCTGTTGAAATGATTCACAGCAACAAGTGAATATTAGACTTGAATTGTCTGTGACCATGAATACAAACAGTTTCTTGGTAGTGTCCTGTAAATACTAATGTTCCAAAACTGAAATGAGAAATGGGAAGAGCTATTAAACACTGAATTTAGCACAGATGTTTCCTGTTATAACAGATTAGTAAAATTTCAGTATTCAATGGGCCTTTAACACCCACCTTCCATCTGTGGTATTAATTTTTAGCATTGTAGAATAGGCCAAAAGAGCAGGCGTATAATTAAAAAGAAACTCAACCTGGGTCTTTTCTCTAGCTTTGCCTTCTTTTTTTCCGTGTTCCTTCATTTGTATGTGGAAAAATTTTATGGAGGGCAACATGGGTAAGACAAAGCTAGTTCTCCATCTGGAAGTCACACTTACTGCAGCCAAGTGCACTGCAAACAAGCCCTTGAGCATATGCTACATACATAAGTGTTAATTGAGAAAGTCTGATGATGTCAGTTGCGTAACAATAATATTCTTTGCCAAATGACCAGTTTGTGCATGTGGCTTTTAAGTAGCTCTGGTTCAACAAAGTGCTTGAGAAGTGCCTTTGCTTTGAAAGGGCTGAAGGCAAGCTGTGCTGAGTAACTGAGTGAGCACCATGGGACTAACAAGGTCAATAACCAAGAGATTTGCCACAGACCCACTCAAATAAAATGGTGGTGAAGCTCATCTTTCAGTAACTTGGTTGGAAGATAAAAGGGGAAAAGGAAGCAAGCATAACAGTGGTTCTGCCCATAACATGCATTGCAAACACATACACAATTTACTGTGTAAACTAACTTCTCAAGTGTCTTTCATGCATATTTATTCAGGGTTGAATGCCAGCCTTAATTTCTCACTCTCGTACGTACAGGTGTTGAATATATGACATTAAAGACCTGGGATTTAAGGATTACTTAAATTTTATTTTCATTCTGTTTTCATCTATACTTCAGTGTGAGTTTGCACCAGAAGAGGAAATTCTGTTTGCAGAAGTTCAAAATGCCTTCTGAGACAGAACAACACTATCCAGTACAATATTAAAAGGCAGGGGTATGGTGTCCTGTAAAAGTGACTTGAGAGCTCAGAAACTGTCTTTGAAGTAAGAGAGAGTTTAACAGTTTGACCTACATAGTCATTGAAAAGAATTTTAAAGCTCTGATCAAGAGCTACGAGTACCAAGCTAAGTAGATTTCTGATGCTACAGTTGCACATTTTTACAGTGAGAGGAATACCAGGATTTTGTTGTCTGCTGAGGGAACAACCTTGCTACCCCAGATACCTCCCCTTTGGCTCAAGTGCTAAGACTCTCTGCAGGAGTCAGACTAGACTGTCGTAATGGGTCCCTCTCATCCTGAGCAATTCAACCATCATTCAGAGACAGACCAGGACATAGTCATAAAATTTATCCCTCGTGTAAGCTGCAGTTCATTGATCCTCCCATTCTTCTGAGTGTTAAAGTGCATAAATACAATTTATTTTCTGTTCTTGAAGGCTGGGTTACTTAAAAGCTCTAGAACATGATTTAACTGGAAAATTACCATTTCATTTTGATTTTGGAGTTTTTGTTTTTCTACTAGAGTGTCATTTTGATGTTTCTTTTCTGAACACTATAAATGCATCCCTGGGTATGACTGTGGCCATACCCCTGGCTGATGCTGGAAAAAGGACACAGTTAGTTTTCAGTCCTTTTTTGGTCTTCAGGGATTTGATCCATCTAAATACTTTAATTATAGAGTGATTTCTAAAAAGTTCAATTGAATTTCCTCCTTAAGAGTAGGGACATGCTTAAAAGCTGCTGTTTCGGGATTTCTAGGTAAAGGTCCATTTTTGAGATACAGATTCTGCCATCAGGTACACTAGTGTAATTCAGAGTTGGCAGGTGGATCTGTATTCGTGATGCTGACAGCAGAGGTTGTCCCAGATTTTGGTCTAATACTGAGAGGATTCCTTTCATCTCCCTCTGTCAAGTCTCTTTGCACAGTGTTGTCATAAAGTTGTTGTGGCTAGCGACGGACATACTTTCCTGGTATGGGATGATTCTGCGCTGGTGCAAAGCTGGTGGTGCAAGGTGCGGTAAGTTTCTACTATCATTACCTTTCTTGTGAATAGCAAAGGGAAAGAGGAATCTGACCTGTTCTCCAGAAATGTGGTTTAAAAGTTTAGCCCAGCTACAGCAGATCATCAAGGATTTTTCTAAAATGCATTAATGACCAAATCTCATAGCATGACAATAAGTACTTTAGTTTCCAGCTGCTTTGTCTCTGCTTTTGTTCTGTGTTGCTGATAATTAATTCTAATTAATTCTACATCTTTATCTATTGGCAATTCTCTCCCTTATTCTTTACTTCCTCCCCGACACTGGTGAGCCACAGTTCAAACTCAACTGACTATGAGGTTTTCAAGCAATCTATGTGTCTCCCATATAGAAAAATAACGTACCACATCCTGTGCAACATCAGGCAAAGCTGGTAAAATATACCACCAAAGCAGGTGTATATAATGCCACCTTTGGGATTGTTTACAGATTGGAAAGTGAAAAAGCAAGGAAAAGTAGCCTTTTGCTTTCTCAAGCTGCTTTTTCTGAACAGTTTTGTTGTCTGTTAAGAAATGTCTTTAAACAGTTCCACAACATTCAGCTTAAAAACATGAGCAGCAACATTGTATCTAGTGTTTAAAAGATATTAGGAACCTGCTGTTTGTATCTGGTTTCTTTTTGTGTCCCTGATTTCCTGTTAGGTCACTGGTCATTCACTCAAGTTTCCGCTATCTCAGATGTCCCATTTGCTAAAGGGGATTTAATAGTGCTCACTTTCCTGGAGTGTGGTGAGGCTGAGTGAATCCTCTGTAAATGACATTGTATTTTCTGGAGGAAAGGTGCTATATAAGTCAAAGTAATAGTTTCATATCTAATTGAATACTTCAATTTAACAGATGGGAGCAAAGCTTAAGAAAAATGTTGAACTTTTTTTTCCTTGCATAGTTCTGCTATTTTTGTATCTCAGAACTCACTTTGAAATGAATGCCTGTTAAACGAACGTAAATGTTAGCAGAATACAGTTTCCCACACACAGTTATATGTTCACATGTCAAAAACTTTAACTTCAAATTTATTGTTTTTAGACCACACACATTACCAGGGCAGACTGTAAATGCAGGGAGGGAAAGAGCCATTCATGTGCCGTTTGCCTGGAGCTCAGCTTTGCTCCTTTGCAGTGGGGCACTGCTTCCTCCCACCACCTATCCACATCTGTTGGGATCCTGCACATTCAGCAGGGCAGGTGTTTTCTTTCTAGTGAAAACAATAACTCCAAAACATTTTTGACTGCCTCTCTTTTAACAGTCTTGGGGGCTGATCAACTTTATGTGGGGTTTTAGTAAATATTGGTTGTTGTCAGCGAAGGATGAAGTGTTCCATGGCTTCATTCACAGCAAAACAATGACACTCACCAAGGAGGGTTGTCCCCACATCACCTGCTGCAGCAGATAACTTCAGGCTTTTTGCTGTTATAGCCAACAACAAACTCACATTTCTTTGCGCACAGGCTCCCTGCTTCTGCTCTGATTCCTGCATTTGCCTGAGTGCTTGCCTCTGCCCTGACCTTGACTGCAGTTTCAATCTGTGCTTCTTTCTTCTCAACACTTCTGACTGCGGAGCCCAATAGTACTCTTTCCCAAAACCTGAAGAGGTGACATGTTATTTGTTGAATAACTTGGGGGGCAAAGCACATGTGTCAATCTTGTGAATTTTCAAGTTAATAGCTTTATGGTCATCAGAGAAGAGGTAAGCAGTCTAAAATGCGTTTACTGTGGAGAAGAGTAGGAGTCCCATTGCAAAGCCCTCATCCATAGGACGCAACTCTTTTAAGCCCATACTTGCTGTGGCCCCATGGACCTGTACCCCAATGTCTGTGTGTTTCTTCACTCTACACGGTGTCATGAAACCCAGGGCAGCCACTGCTGGCCTGCAGTGCCCTCCTACAGCCCTTAGGAAGAGCACAGAAGCAGGCAGCTAGCCTTTCCCCTGGAGATTTTATTAGCTTAGTTCAAGTACGGCTCAGTGCCCTGCTATATATTCCTTTCTTTTCTGAGTTCTAATTATAACTTCAAAATAATTTTTTTTTTAATTTCCAAATTCTATTTGGCATCTTTTACCAAAATTTCCTGCAGAGAAAGAATTCAGACTATTGGCTAGAAACCTTTCATGTCACATTTCCTCACAGATGGTCCAATCTGCTCTGCAGTTCATGCCTGACAGCTAGTTATTCTGGCAGTGCAGGAACACACATTTGAAAATGCAAGTTCTGGATCAGCCTCAGGTAAGTACCTCAACTATGTTCTGTACCCCAAAATTGTAGGTATGCAATGGCACACAAACCACGTGTAAAGAGAATGATCCGGCTACTATCACTTATGTATACTTTTGGAGAGAGATCCAGATTTGGTACATGTTCAAAGGCATGGGAGAAGTGTCTACCTTTTCAATTAAGGTATCTGGGAAGTTTGGCCATGGTTGTACAAATTAAGATAAGACATATACCATTCTCTTCTAACCACAGTGGATGTGGAAAATATCTCAATCAGTGTTTTGGTTTATTTTATTACTTCAGCAGAGAAGATTTCATTTCCTTTGCTCATTGGAGGGGAACACTTTAATGAGAGATTGTCTACACAGAAATGGAGAGGTGCATAGATGCACCTCATCTAGTGTTAAGGTAAATTGCTACAATCAGCTGTCTATCTGCAGTAGCCTGGGCTGTGTAGCCCTGGTCAGGGCAATGGCTGTGGCACTGGAGGGCTCTACAGAATTAGCTGTGCTGGTTCAGATGTGCCTTTGTGGTCTAACCACACCACCTGGCTCCAGGCAGGTGTTCTCCAAACAGGTCAGATGTCTGAAGAGAGACAACTTTGCCACTGAGTGTGTGTAACCCTGGCTACATCTCACCTTCTTCCATCTCAGGATAAAATCAACGAGCAGCATAAAAGGGCTGCAGTACCAAGCATTCACAGAGTACTCGTGTACATTCATGGCATATTCCACTGCAAATGCTAGCCTCAGGTAAGAGACTTTGGGGACTGGAGGGCAATACGTGGACTGAGGTCACATTTATTTAGCGCTGTGAAATTTTTGGCAATGTTGTTGCTCATTGTTTAATCCAGGAAGCCAACTTGGACTGCAGCCTGCAGGGTTGGCAATTTTGTGTCAGAACCTGTATCTAAATCAACTGAAAAGGTGACTGAAAGTCTTACACATCCTGAGATGGTCTTTCACAATGCCCCTTTAAAGATACGGTTTAGAAGCTTACATTATAGCTTGCTATTAAATCAAAACATTTTTGGACAAAACGAGCATTGTCACAACCTGTTTGTGTAGTGCCTAGCACGTGGGATCAGACCCTCTAGGAATCACCTATACATGAGCAATGATTAATTAAACAGGTTGGATAAACCATTAGAATTTCATACTTTTTTATCAGTGTTGTCAAACTGTTCTTGATTTCCTTTTTCTTTTGTAATTTATATTTTTACTTCTTGGATACCTTGAAGAATTCAGTTCCTGTCCTCCTTAAAAATGTGGAGTAGTGTTTTTTCAGCTCTAAAGTATGTTGTAGAAGATAAGTCTCTAAAATCTAGATGTAACTAGAAATGTTTGTTTTGTTGTGGTACGCTAACACAATGCTTTCAAACCTACACCAGTGACTTAAGGCAATTTCCTAAAATGTTATAAAAGGTGATGAGAAAAGCAAGCCTATTCATGGTAGGTCTGAATTTGCTATTCATGGACTGTCACCTCGTCTAGAAAACAAGGGAAGTGGAAGTCAAAAGACTGAAAAACATTGCACTAACAAAACATTTTCAAAACTTTGGCAAAGCATTGGATAAGTGCTTTACGCTGTATATTTGTTAGGTCAAATTCTGTGCTCTATCTGGTTAAACAATCTTACTCCAACGTACTAAAATATCACCAAATTACATATACATGCTTCTTGTAATGAACTCTGGGAAATCTCATGAAAAGCGGAATAAGAATGCAAAATATATTGTGGGTTGTTGTGTTACTGGTGCATTACACAAATACATAATTTATTCTAATTACACTAATTTCCCTTTGATACAGAACGTCTAATAAAAATGCACTTTTGCTCAGTACCATGAATCTTATACTTGAAACTTATTTAAAATGCAGTTTATAAGGGAAAAAATGGGACTTTTTTTTTCTTTATAGCAGTACAGGACTACTTTAATCATCTTAATTTTTTTTAATTTTTTATTTTTTAGAAAAAGAGATTATTGTGTTTCTGACAACCACATCATATTGATTCTTAAAGAATTTTGTCTTCCAGTCTGTTTGTTCCAGATTAGTGAAATTACCATGTGAAATTCTAGAAAAGTTATTACACTTTAAATATATCAGGTTTTGCTAATACAAAAGAGATAAAACTGAATTCCATTTGCTCTGAAATGACAGTCTCCAAATGGCAGCAAACAAATTCTTCAAAATGCTGCCTCTATTTTTGCCTGTCCATTTCGTATGGTATTTGTCAAGAGATAAGTTAACATGAAAATTCAAATGTGTCATTTACGCAAACTTTAAGGCTGAATATTTAGCAGAACATTTAATGTCACATTTTCCCACTCCTTTTTGCTGCAGAAGAAAGAAATTCAAATCAAGAAATCAGGATGCCATTATGTTTCTATAGATCTTCTATCAATGTAAATTTTGAGATGGGTGCAGAATTTTTCCATATTTCTTTTTAGTGAAAAAAAGAAAAGTCTGCATAAAAGCATAAAAGAAATGCCCCTATGGATCACTGTGAGGTGATGATAATTTTTCTTATGAATTAATCTTAGCAAATTTCACAGTGGCAAAAATCCTGAACATTTAAAGAAATACTGCAACTTTAAGAATAGTTCTTAAATATTTGGACTAGCATAACCCCAGGTCTGACTTTCAAAGGAACTGAATATTCCTGATTCTTACTGACTTCCAATTCCTTTCCTCTGAAAATAATCAATATAAAAATAAGTGGGGGTTTGGCAATAGGGTAATTTCCAGAAGAATCACTCTTTAAGAGGGGATTTAAGGTCATAGATAAACATATATCCTTACATATAGTTTTATTTTTCCATTTAGGCTTAGACAGAGTTGGTCAAACTTGAAGAACTGATGTAGTTCCCAGATTCTTTTTAATTAAGCTAAAGGTTCTTGATATACCTTTTTCAAGGCTTTGTTTCATGCATTGTAGTATTTGTTCCCTCTGAGAGGAACAAAATACATAATAAAATTAAGTTCTTACTTGGAATTACAGGATATGTGTACCACATTTTAGATTTCATAGCAAAGGATATCTAGGCTTTATCACTGGCAGATGACTACAGCTGTAGTCCTTAGAAGAGCCATTAGTGATGGATAGTGATTAGATACGAAGCATATCACATATACCCAGTCTTCATTAGGAATTTTGACAGCCCAGGGAAGGCAGGTTCGGACATACAGTATTTTCATAGAATCATAGAATCTTCAGTTTGGAAAAGACCTCTAAGATCAGCAAGTCCAACCGTCAAAGTTTGCTTGTATTCGCTTACATTTTGAGCCATGTATCCCTGTATTTTGCTGATACATTGTCAGGGGAGCTGTTAGTCTGGATTATATGGCAATGATTTCATTTTATAAAACAAAACAAAACAAAAAAAAAAACAAGCAAAAGGAATTGCTTTTGGGAGAAGATGATCCCATTACTTAGAGGAAAAAATTACTTGATGCTAAATTAAGTGCTTATCAAAATGAATACAACAGAATATGACAACAAAGAATTTAGATAATAACTTGAAAATAAGGATTTAGACAATATTTCCTCATTCATTCAGTGCATGTGATTTGCTAAGTCAAAGCCATGTAAGCAATTTTATGTTAAACACTTGGCTTCATAGCAATAGCTACTAGTAATTAATTACATGGCCCAGTTACTATGGATGTGATAATAGCTGACATTGTATAAAGTTGGCAGTTTCCTAAGGTACCAAATAAGGAAAATTCAAGTGTAAAATGTCCATATATACCATCATTTCTGCAAGAAAGTGCTTTCCCTACAAGGCTGCTTAGTTTCACTTGTGCTTTTATGAATAGGAGTGGTGCTCTTCTGTTAAGGAATTTGGGTTTGGATTTTGCCCAGGCAAATTGGGTGCACTGAGACTAGTGGATGCAGTGAGGGAAACCCCCTGAAAGTCTGACTTCTAAAGAGTTGATCTTGTATCATAAGGAATGAACCCAGTATGTGGCTGGAGAGTTGTGCTAGAATGCTGTACAGCCAGGTGCAGCAATGCTTCAGTGCTTACTGCTTCTGGGCTGGTGGGGCCTCCAGGCAGGCCCTGGGGCTGCAGCTCACAGCACACCTGATCCCAGACTTTCCGACTTGGGACTGTGGAGCTCTGCTCACCTCCTTTCCAAGCAACAGCAAAATGCCATTATGATCCTTTTCTGGAACAGGCTGATTCATGAAGAGAATAACTTTCAGTCCCAGAAGAAAGTGAATAAAATTCCTTAAAAACTTGGGCTGCCAAAGGAGGAACTACTAAATATATATAAGCCATAAATATATTAAAAGTGCATGAGCTGCAGTGGTTAGTATGGTGCCTTCTGGGAAATAGGTTTCATTTTTCCATTTCTTTCAAGATTTGTTGTACTATTTTGAGTGACAGAAACTCAGGTCTATAGAAAATGGAACATTTCAAAAGTGAGTGTGTTCTTTTCCCTGGGCAGGCACTCTGGTCACCTGAAGGAGTACTGATCCTCCTCCTTTGGTGATGACAAATCACATAGCCTTTTAAAAATACCCCCAAATAAGATTTTTATTGCACAAATAGGAGGGATTTTTTATGGTGAGCTTTCTAGGTTGCTATAGTATAACAATTTTAAATATAGGCAACACAAGCATCACATCTTTCAACTTCATCTGCTTACGTGAAACCAAAAAAGCATTCTTTGACTGCAGTTCTTGGACTTCCTTGAGTCAACCTATGAAGAAACAGAATGTGGAGGGTTTTTTTATAAATCAGGACCAGACTTAAACACATGGGACAATTTGCATGCTGAATTTGAAGTTAAGATTTGACAAAACAAAGGATATTACAAGAAACTATGGTGAAGTTCAAAAAAAATCAGTGCAAAGCTAAAGTTCATTGCCAGTACTGTTCTTGTAGATCAAAGCTATGCTAATGTAGTCTAGGGTTACTTTAATATTTTGCAGCTTCTCATTCCCTTGGTGTCTGTTTTAAGCATGCATATCACTTTTATAATAATTTGAAAAAGCCTTTTGCTTTGTATTGGCCTCCTGAGGTAGAAAGTCACAGATATGTTAAGTCTCACATTGCTTGTTCCAGTTTCATTATGTTTGATGAAAGAAATATCTTGGTCCTATCTCGTAACATGCAGTACTTCCTCAATAACTGAATTGCTGTAAGGAAGGACATTTTTTTTACCTAGATAATGAAATTCTATCCTAGTTATTTCCCTGGTCTTCATTGTATGATACATATAGGAGGTTGGCAACGTATTAACAACTACTGCACAGCATGATGGAAAGCTTTGAAAAGGAATTTTGTCTTTAGGGATGGATGAGTGCAACCTTTACAGTCTTCCTGAAAGATGTACTGTGCAGCTTTTTGTTCTCTGTGCAGGAAGAGGTGTGTGTATATTCTAAATATAATTATGGGTCAGAGTGTAAATGTTAGGTTCTGTGAACTCCATGACTAAAACCAGACCTATCAATTATGTCAGTGGGAGGTTACTGCGAAGATCAAAAGTAGATTATAGGTCTGGCTAAGTCTGCATTCACGCAGCTTTGCTGATGCAGCAATCTTGATGTGCTACCCTAGCAAAGAGTATGTTACTAATGCAAGTGCAGCATATTCCAGATTGCTGTGAGTGAAAGATGCTCCCTTGAAAACAAATGGTTTCCATATAACTTTCTCTGCACTACAGCATTTGCTTATGCAAATGGTCATTTCAGTTTTGTCTGTGTTCATGTCAAGAGTATTTACCAGCTCTGATTCATGATTATAGAAGCCTGGCCTTCAGTAAATGAACTAACAGGGCTAAGCTGAGCCCTTGCCCTATGCCCTGGTGAAGGAGTTGAGCATCTGTAAGATTCTCTGCGCCACATGGGGCAAAGATAGAAACAGCTACTCACCTGGGGCATCCCCAAGCAATCCTAGGGCATCCAAATCCCCAGTCAGTTGTCAAATTAAAATGGCAAAGGATTCTCTTGCTGATCTTTGTTTTGATAAGGAAGTAGAAAAAGCAACTCCTAGCAGAAACGCAATTTGCTCTTCTTGGTCTTTCTCATGGGTATAGTTTTAAAAAATTAAGGCTTTTCAGTGTACACACTACAATACTTTTTTTTTTTTTTTCCCATGCTAGAGCATGGAGTTTATAACTAAGGAATTGCAAGAAACTGAATGTAGAAGGATTGAGAAATGATGCATGCAGAATCTTTGTATACAAAGCAGTAGAAAGTATTGATCAAAAAATGCTCTGAGGCAAAGCAATTAGAGACCCATTGCCAGCAAAATGACCTGCTCATCCATCTTTCAAATAAAATGTAAAACTTAGGTCCACATCATTTGTGGCCATTTTAAACACTTGAACATTTTTTCTGAAGTCTGAATGCTGTTAATTTTGGTCTCCTGGCCAAACTCCAAACAGAATAATTATTCTGCTTACTGCTTTTCTAAATTACAGCAACAGTTTCATTGGGAACAAATGCATTCATAGTTTGCTGACCTAAACTACTCTTATATTGTTATGCACTATTAACTGTTGCTGCATTTCAAACCATGGCTCGCTGCATTTCCATGGTGGTTTAAATGATCTCTGGGCAAAGCATGTATATCTTTAGCTTGTTTAAAAGGCTGTGGGACAAAAGGTGCTGTATGTATAAATGCTGTCATAGAAATCATTTTAGACCCAGAATGTGCAGGTGTTGAAAATGTGCTCTCTGAACAGGGGAAACTGTTGGCATTCAGTGAGGTAGCTGGATGAAGGACAGAAATTATTTGGGAACAGAGGGTGCATGCTCATGGGTTGGGAAGCTGGTGGCTGCTGATTATCATGAAAAAGGTATTTTCACTGGGAAGCATTGCAAAATTACAGAGCAAAATGGGAAGCAAAGGGAGAGTGGAGATTTACTAGAAACAAGAGGCCCAGTGTTTTGTGGGTACCTGTTTCTGTACAATGAGGATAGCTAGCAGGATGCATTTTGAGAGTTTTTTCAGTGGTAATGGAGATAAAGTTGTTGAAGTCTTACATACTATTCCAGAAATGCATGGTTTCTTAAGAGTCTATATTTTGTTGTAATTATTTTATAGCTTTTTAAAAAATGGTCCCTACTCTGCCTGAAAGGTAAGGGAAAGCCTGAAACAGTGTAAGATATGAGCAAGAGGATTTTGCAGCTTTTATCTTCCAACTGTGCTGTTTAGCTACGGCATTATCCTTGGTTTCCAGTGCTCTGGTCATCATATAGCACCTGAACTACTTGCCTGGAGTGTTTTTAAGCTTAGATGCTCAACTGCACAGCTGTTTCTAAAAAACCAGAATAGTCTAAACACAAACAGTGAAATGAAAAATTTATTTAGGTGAATGTGAACCTGTTCTAATTGTGGGAGAGCCACATGGCAGGAAAGCACTCATCTAATCCACACAACAGTTACAGTGGCAGCAAGGAACAGATTTTAACCCCAAAGCCTTGGCTTTCATTAACCTTTGTCTCTGTGTTTCAAGTAGAAGCACTGTCTGATCTTTTCATATAGCCTGAAAGCAGACTATGCTGTAGAGCTGGAGAATTTTCTTTCTGTAGATAACTCGAATTTAGCAAGTACAAAGCAGAGCTGTGCTCCCATTCTCCTAAGTCTAAGCAGCTTCTTTCTCCTTCACTGGTTAGCAGATTTATAGTCAGGAAAAATCAGAAAATTATTTCCAGCACCAAAGCTATTACTAAAATATATTTTTAAGTGCCTAGAAGTCAGATCAGTACTTAGCAAAACTGAGAAGATACAACCTTCTACAGAGAGCTGGTGAGGTCTTGACCCAATAGTGTAGTCCAGCGGCACAGACAGTCCAGGCTCCTGTGCAGCTCCCCACCACTGAGCAAGTGGCTGTATCACGGCTGTGCTGAGGAATGCCACTGACTTGCTCAGGACCCAAGTAGGGGACTGGGTGCAAATGTTTATCAGCAGTAATACCGTGGTGGTTTGAGCTCCCCAGTTTCTTTCTACCTCAGTGAATGAGGCTGCTGTCTCATGGTTTGAGCCTTTTGGCTGTGGATTTGTGAAGCATAGCATAAACCTATAGGGAGGCGCAGTATTCAGAAAACAACAAAAATATATATGGATTTTAAAATATTATCTGCTTTGGAATAAAGGTGCTGTTTTCAGTGTGCTATAATATTCAGGTGTTCATGGTGAACTTGGATATGACTATTCACTATCTGTCAGTCATTGTGTGACTGGTACCAGAACTCTAAATCCCTACACTTTTTGTTTCTTAACATTGAAGCATTTATACCAGAAGTGTTCAGTTCATTAGCTGTTATTTGAAATCATTATTATGTTTCTATACATAGCTAGGATCCATTCTTAGTGCTGTTAGGATGTATTGATGCTCTTTCTTTTTTTTCTCTCTCTTATGAAACTGTACTTAAAGTACAGTGTTCTTTACAAATAGGAAAGTATCAATTCTCTCCAAAATGTCAAAGTTTGTCATCAAGGGAGAGACCATAAAAAAATCTTATTGTGCACATTACCAGTCATAGGGACTGCTGACCATTGTGGATGGTCTCCTAATCCCTACTAGACAAAAAAAAAAAAAAAAGGCATTTAGAGAAATTGAAGTATCTTTGAACAGTCTGCTATGATTAAAATGAGTTCATTTTGCAACAGACTTTATTTGCTATGAATAATTTGATGATCTTTATTTAATTGGCAGACACAACAATAAGCAATCATATCACATTTCCCACAGGCTCTGAATCATTTTGGAGCCCTTTTGCACTGTTAAATGGTTACTAGTTTTCCTCTTTCAACATCTGTTTTAGTCAATCTTGCCAAGTATCCATTCACCAATGTTATAACATGATATTAAATATTTAAAATTACAAAACAGCTTTAGGATGCTGCCTGAACAGCATTTAGCTTTCTCACATTTTGGATTCTTTTACTTTGTATATCATGTACAGAACTTTAAAAGACAACACAGAAATCTACTAGTGAAAGAAAAAAGGAAAACACAGCGAGTTCATGATTAACAGTTTCAGCAGAATTACAGATTCTCATTTGGAGTTCAGTAGAATATAGACAACTAAATCACTTAGGAAAATCAACATTTTTGTAATCCAGACAGAAACAATCCATAGCCTTTTCCTTCCTTTCAATAATAGTCCAATTCACTGATGTTAAATTATATTGGAAAACCTATTAAAACCTAAGTAAAATGTACAGGTTAGCAATTCTCGTTCTGATGTAGTAGATAATGGGTACTCAACACTGCAATATTTGAGTCCCAGGATGAGTCAGTTCTTTTTGACTTGAAGGACCAGCCCTGGATATTAAGAATAACAGTAGATTCCTAAACGTCTCCTATGAACCAATTAGTCTTTTTACTAATATTCTCATTCATAAGAGACAAGGGATCTTATGCTGATTTTAAGCCTTCATTCTAACCTCTCTGTAAAAAAAAGCAGCTTAGTAAAACAACTTCAGTCTGAACAGAATTTGGACTACAATGTACTACTTATTATATACCAAAAACATGTGCTTACCCAACTTCGCCTTACTTGATGATATGTTCCAGTTTGGCATAAACTATTTTGTAAAATGAAAATTGAAAAAAGACGTGAATGAAGATTCCCTCCTTAGAAACAGTGGATAGATATCACAAGCAAACATTTCTCAATTTTATATCCTCTTCAAGAGAAGGCACAACTCTGTCACATACTTGAACGGCTGGTCTTTCAAAATTGGCATGTTCTTCAAAATATTGCTAAATGAGATCATTGTGTACCACGTTCTTGTGCCAAAATACACAAAATACACTATATAAGTCACATATGCACTTAGGCATCCAGGACAGGATCTCAGAGTTGGCTTTTTTAAAATGTAAAATAACAAGCCTCTATTATAAGCTAAATACTATTCTCTCTGGGAGACAACCATAACATTTATCTACCCAAACTCAGCAGAACTGCTTCTCTTAAATTATAGCGAACTATCAGAGACAGAAGAGACAGACAGAAAAGATTTAGGCCCAGATCCTGGCCATTTTTAAGTCAAAGGCTGATCTGTCATTCCCTAAAAGAAACCAGTATTTTGCATATAATGAGTGGTTACTTTGAAGCTGGCTTTATGGCCAAATGAAAGAATAAGGAGTTGTGTATGAGGGAGAATAGTTTTCCTGTTATGACCAAGAATGCATAAGCTAGTGTGCAGATAAAAATGTGTACAGTAGTCTTCTACATGCTGGATCTCATACAGAAAAACAGGTCCATATAATAAGATATAAATTTTGAAGGAAATAGAAATAAAATTAAAGCCCTAACATGGGGTTTAATTATCAGATACAGGGATAGATACAAAACCACTGTTCAAAGAAAGGTATATATGATATGCAGGAGCAGTTAGTGGGCTTGTTATCAGTTGTGACTGAGGATAGTGTAAGTTTATTTTGCAGGATTTCATGAAGAAATACCCTGAAAATCTTGAATTTGTGGAAGCTAATCAACCTGGGTTTCAGACAGAAAGGTTCTACCTCATTAATTTTCTTGCTTTCTTCAAAGATTCAGTGTCACAACTGTGGCTGGCAAGGATCATACAGAGGTTGTTATGCAGTGCATGTTGAAACAGAAGACGATGATTCTATGCTTTAGTGAGAATTGCACAGCAGGAGAAAAAGGATGTAATGGATAAAAATCCGTCTTTGAACAGGATGCTGAGTGTGATTATTAGAAAATGGTACATTTCCTTAAGGATCTGAGATACACCTCTTTTGTTTATCACTCCATCTAACTACATGGGATGGCAATATCGATTTTAAAACAATCAATTGCTTATGGAGCCAAAAGTGAAGGTAAAGGAATTGCAGAATAGTGCAAATATATCCTAGGAGACTTATCTATTTAAGATCATAGTGGAGCTAAATGATCAGTCAAATACAATGCAGACAAATTTAAATTAACGTTCTTAAGTTTATATAAGTACATCTGCTTGTATTAAGAGCATGTTCACAGTAAAACTGAGCTAGATGATTTTAAGAATTCTGGCTGCTTTCATCTTGGAAAAAAACCCCACTTGAACAGCTGTCCCAGTGTGTTAGAGAAATGAACCCTACAGATGGATTGAGGGCAAAAGGGGCTTAGCTGAGGGTTTCTGAGGAATATATTTCCTAGCCTAGGGAAATAATGTGAAAATGATGCTTGGCCAATACAAGGACATTGCTCTTGTTTGCTTTCACAGGGGAATTTACCTTTGGTTTAGATGAGGGAATCCATGGGTGTTTAACCACAATTCTGGAGACTACAGCACAAAATGTTCACCTCTCCAAACTGCAGGCCTGGCATATCACTTTCCATATCTCTTCAGTTTCCCCTCCTGTTAGGAGCCCAATCACTATATGTTTGCAGAGCAAAGTACACTGAAGCCTCAATCTCTGAAGCACTTTAAAGCCACAACTCTCTAGTAAAGAGAATATTCACAGCAGGTGGGAAGGAAATAAAATGTGAGGAGAGAGAAAAGATGGAGAAAAAAGAGGAGGCTGATCAGGAGCATTAAACTTTCATCTCTAGTTTGTGGGATAAATGCAGGCCACTCTACTTAGCAGACACAGCTCTACCTCTCCAGATTTCATGGAGAGGCAGGAAACTCAGATTTATAATTTAATTTCTATCCCTGGATTTTACTCCCCCCTACACTGCCCTCGTGTGGCCTTAGTTCCAGCACAAAAAATGTGCTAGAAGCACAGAAGACGACACTTGGGGGTTTGGAGTAGCGTGAAGCCAGTCACGTCAGATTTGGGACCTGATTCAGGTGTTTAATTCATTATATTTTACCAATCTTACTGTTCTGAGCTAAGATCTTACACTGAAGATTAGAATCTGTTGTTATCTGATAAGAACAGTGTTTCTTAATCTGATTGTCAGCCCCTGTGCTCTGAGAGTAGGCCTTACTATGATCTAAATGCCAGATTCTTGCTCTATTTAAGCCTCTGGGTTTGTGTGGCTTGTGTGAAATGAGTTGGTGGTTCCAGTCCTATGCATAGAAGATGGGTGGTTATATCATGAAAATCAGTATCTCCAGGGAACTGGCATGATGAGCACAATCAGATCTCTGAAACAAAGAGGTGAAGGCTTTGGGGGTAAGTAGGACTGCACCACTTTCTGTCAGATGTCACTCCTGCATCTGAGTCATTGGTTAATGAAGTTAACCCACACACACCTCCCAACTATAGGAATTGCTGACTATGTTTCACTGATCTAAGGAATAGTTTTGGTCACTAACATTTGTGTCCTTTCACAGCTCTAAACTGTCTAGAAGAGCAAACGAAATTCCATGAGAATGGCAGGAGGCAACTGTTTATTTTGCATTGCCCATCAGTCACTATAGGGTGATTTTGTGCTCCCTTTCACCTCCAGCAATATCTGAACAAGATCTAACTACAGCCAGTTGGAGCCAACTGGTTGTGGCTTTGTGTAGTGTTACAGGCTATTTTCCTCTCTTAAAAAGACAGGGTTGCCCGACTCTCAAAGTCACCTCTTCTTCCTGCTTTGTGCTCTTTACTGTATTGCACCTGACTGCTGCTGAAGGACCATGCTTTCCAAGGATCGAGGGCTCACTTTGTCTGTGGAATAGGCAAATGTAGTTCTAATAAAGCCAGTGGCAGTGTGCTGGCTTACATTGAATTGTGGCCTATAAATATTTCTACACCAGTGATTTGCTGGGCAGCGTTTTACTTTAACTGCTGCCTTAACTAATACTAAAATGCAGCATGGAGAGGGCACTCAGCCAGAGCTCTGAGTTCTCTTCCTGGCTCAGCCACAGTCATGCTCCATCTGTTTTGCTGTCTGTCACATGGGAATAGTAATACTGAAATTCCCTTGTTAAGTACTTATATAGTTACAACGCACTGTGTAAGAATTAACTGTTATTACTGTAGACTTTGGAAGCCAAATTTTGACCTTTTCATGCACTCATGTCATCAAAGTGCCATAAACGTGTCTGAAGAAATAATTTAACCAGCAGGCTGTAGCAGAGGGAGGACTGCAAAAACTGCTCACATCACAGATCTAATTGAAGGCTGCTGTCCCACCATTAAAACAGAACAGGAGAGAACAGATCTATACAACAGCAGGTCTTAGCAACCATTTCACACCAACCCCTCCTAGGACAGGTGAACTGATGGAAGTTCATTTCTGTGTGATTTGAAGAAAAATCTCAAGAGAAGCAATGGATAAAAAAACAAGCGCTGTGAATCTGAATATGATTAGGCCTCTTGGGCCACATGACCTTGGCTGTCTCCTTGAATCCTTTTCTGCTTGTTAGTGAATGCACCCTTCCTTCAGTTCAGGCGCTCCTCTGTTTAGGCAAACACAAATAACAACTATGTACTTTTGGTCTAAGGGAGACAACAAAGAAAGCAGAAAGAACAAAGGTAACTTTTCCATGAGAAACCACAGTCTGATCTTTAAGAGGCTGTAGCATCTCTGAGAATGAAATAGCCAATGCCTCTGCTAACAGGCAGAGTTCTTACAGCTTTACAAGAGAGAAAAGGCATGGTGATTTTGTGGCAACACACCTGTGCTCCGACTTCCACATTTAAGAAAAGGCAAAGCATGCTGGTAGAATATATGAGAGCAATACACTTAGAAATTAGTAACAGAATGTGAAAAAATTTCCTTTACAGTTATGAGTCATGATTTCTCAACAGTGCATCCATTATAGAATAAAATACATTCCTTGATTGTCAATATGTAGGGCCTAATTAATCACTGAGGAAACATTTTAGCAGTCATAAAAATGAAGGTACAATTATTTGAAGATGATCTGATAACAACTGGTTTGTGAAAAGAAGGTTCGATTTTGGCAACTCCCTCCAAAGAGAATTCCAACCTGAAGAAAATATGATTTACAAATAGCAATGATCTGTACTTTCCCATTGTATCAAAAAAGAAGGTACTTGAAATACATGGCTGCGAAAACAGATTTTACAGCTCTTCTTCTATTTTCCCTAATTTTCTGCATATTTCCTGTGTTCAATCCAGGGTTCCCCATTGTTGTCCCCAATCCCCTTTCCCACTAGTGCTCCCAGATGTTCCTTATTGTCTCCCTCTATGCTAAAATATATGCAGATTATCACCGGTGCTTCTAGCATCCTTGATCACAGTGATTATCAACAAATATGAAAGTGGATTAGCAAAGGTTAACAATTGACTCAGAAAAATAGAGAGCTGGGAGCAGGATGATTGCCCTGCTCAGCAAGAGATGTATGGACAGATGCATGAGATTTTGCAGCTAAACTATGCAATGAGTAAGTTAATAATTGTAAAAGGTACATTTCATTCATCACTTGTGGAAATAATCTGGTGGCAGGAAGATGAAGACTCTGCCATACATTTTGGTTTTACTTAGAATTTGTAGATATTTGTGGACTGTTTTTGCTTTATGTTCTAGATTCTTAGGTGATGGGTGTAAAATTGTATGTACGTTTATTCCTTAGACATGACCATTATTCTTTCTCCTCTTCTCCCTCCCACAAGCCACCATCAATGAAAATTATCAATTCTAATGAAAGAACTCAACTACCATGTATTAATTTTAGATAGTACCTCAGATGCATTGGCAAGTTAGTTTCTTGCAGAACCACCGGGTATATTAACATTGTGCTAAAGCCCATCTTTATTGTGTCTGGGCACTGTGTTTTGTGCTATAAGAAGTCTGACAGCAAAGCTTTTGACTAAATCCACAACAAAGCTTTGTTTAACACTCAGCAATCTGATCTCTCTTATCCAGTTGGGTTGTGCCTGCAAGTTTTATTGCAGCTATTTGGACCTAAACTAGAGATCAGAGTGGAAAGGACAATTTAAGACGGAAGAAGGAGCAAAGAAAGATTACTACTTTTATTTACAACAGAAAGCATTTTAGGGTGTGCTCAGAAAGGAAAGGGAACAATTTCAAATCCAGCCTTTCAAGATGTAGCTTTCCATGTTAATTTAAATTTGGATCATACTTTCAGTGTATTTCTATGGCTGTTCATCCAGCACTTTTAAAAGAACAGTAAATTGCTGTATCACATTCTGACTATGCAGGGGGGAAGCTTTTCTGATGCTCTGTCCCAGTCCTGGAACAAATTAACAAGCCAAGGCTTGTTAACACTCACTTCTAGCTGCAGGTTTGTTACAGTCCCTTTTCCTATCCCCCAAAGCAGACTGTTGTGGAGTGGAGGTCAGTGCACCCGAGTGTGGGATCTCATGAACCTGTTCTCCGCCAGTGACACGATGAATTTGCAGGACAGGAAATATCCCAAAACATTTTTACCTTTTGGACTATGGACCACATTTTTGCTTGATTTCCCTGGGGTGAGTCAGAAATGGCTCAGTTAAAATGGTGTAAATTGGATGAGCCCTATTGGCCTCAGAGGGATAGCTGAATTTGGCCCATTGCTTTACAACTGTTATTTAAACAGTCAATCTACTGGCTGCAAGGAATAATATTAAAAAAAAAAAAAAAAAATCGCATATATTGGGATGTGCTCTGGATAGCATTGTAACAAGGTAGAATATCAGACTTAATCTTGTTTTGTACTATAGTGTTGACAACATATGCATGGCAGCACTGGAGAAAAAAGCAACCTCCCCATTATTCTCAGGGTGTTTTGCAGCATGCCAAGGCATCTGGGCAAGGAGACTCTCAGAACCATGGCAGGATTGGAAAAAAATTGCTTGAAATGAGGTGTAAAGATGAATAAAGAATGACTTCCTTGGTTTAGCTTGAAGAAGAAAGTATTTTTTAAAAAAAGCAGGCAGATAAATTAGAAAGATTTGCATCTAATGTGAATGGTTCCATGTATCTCCAATTAAGAGAAAAAATACATCAAAATTTATGATGACTGATATGTCTGCTCGGTCCTGTTCTCATTATACATACATCTGAAGTGGAACCAATGCCATTTATAAATAATTTAATTAAAATAATGACAAGTATTATTTTTGTAGCATACAAAACTGTAAACATTAATTTAGTAAGGCTGAGAAACATGATATGCAATCTTAATTACTAGAAACTAGAATAATCAGCTGAACTGAGGCAGACAAGACAATTAACTCTTTAGAAAGTTTACAGCTGCTAGGGTGGAACTAACATCCTAAGAGTTAGCATAGTCATTACTTTGAAGTGCACAATGTTTGGAATAAACCATAAAAGCAACATAAGATCTCTTCATCCTGCATGTCTTTTGAATATTCTACAGCCCTTAGAATTTCTCCCAATATTTTATGTTTCTGTTGTCTGCCAGCCCCAGGGCGTAGTAATAAATCTCCACGTCAGGTCTCCTTCATAGTGGTGGCTAAACTGTCATTAGGTGAGAGTATGGACTAACTGATACCCCTGGATCATTGTAGGCATTCATGTCATCTTATCCCTCTCCTAGCTATAACTATCAGGTCTGCTTAATAATGAGTAAAGTTTCTGGCATCTTGTGCTCTCCTGGGAGGCACTTCACTGGCCTGACAGGTAGAAACCTTCTTCCGATTTCCCAACTGTCCCCTGCTTTTAGTTGGGGACATTTTTTATAGCTGCTTTTCTGCTCAGGTTTTTACCCCTCGCCCTGATGTATTTAAAGAAAACAAGCCTACTCTTTGTAGTATCAGGTAAGCAAAGAAATTATTAATTTCTGATTATTATTTCTAGTTTGATTTCAGCTTGCTTTTATATTGGTACCAAAACTGTGCAAAGCTTTCTGTCTGGCTGTAGGGGAAAACACCTTTTCAAACTGGGACACCCTCTGCAAGGCCGAACTTTTAGTCCAAATTCAAAGTCAAAAGCATCAGAAAGCTGAGAGTTATTGCCCTGAGGATAAAATATGGGGAGCTTTTAAACCATAAACGCTGTGCTTGACAGCATCTCTGTTACTTACAAAAGGCCAAAATGACACAGTCTGCTCTGCAAGTGGCACTGCTTTTTTTCTCAGTGTGTTCGTTTCTCTGCTTTTCATTCTCTAGTGCTTCATTTCTGACTCATCATATGAATTGAGCAAAACAAGAATGGGAACTGGTAGCTGAGGCTTCATGGATTTTTTCTAAGGTCTCGCTCTCATCAGCCATGCTGTCCCTGTGCGCCAAGGGCCAAGCGTTTCCCAGTTCTGTAATTCTGTGAATTGCAACAGAATTAAAAAACAAGCAAAAGTGTGATTTTGTGGAGTTAAAATTCTGGTCCCAAATTACGGATATGATAGACAAATTTAGACGACATTTACGCTTTCTGAACAAAGAGGGTGAGTTAACCTTTGCCACGGTGCTTTAAAAGCTCAGATTTTGGGATATGGAATAATCATTAAGTTAGGTAAAATGCTCATCAGCATCACCAGTTCTCATTCAAAACGGTTTAAAATGAGAACGCAATTAAGAAGTTAGTAGAGCTACTAACACTAGTAGAACTCACCGACCAGGAAAAAGCCTTGGCGAAGTGACACCTAGTGGCCACACGGTGACATGACTGAGACTCCCAGAGAAGTTGGCCCCAGAGAAAGACGCTGCACAGCCTGTGAAGTTCAAGGCAATTTGGAAGGAAAAATACCCCAACATGGCTTTTAAAAAACTCTGCTGTTAGCTGGTACTTATCTAAGAGAACAGCGTCCCTGGAACACAGGGACAAGTCATGTTCTAACGTGAGAAGTGAGTCCCACTGCGGTCTGTGAAATATTAAAATTTATTTAAATGGACAAGGATTTCTGACCCTAAATTTTAATTCCAAATTTAATACTGAGCAACTCTGTGAACCTAATTCCTCTTGACTTGAGTTTCTCTATCTGCAAACTAGGGACAACACAGGGAAAAATTTTGTTTCAGAGCAGCTTTCCAGCAGTGCTTTATTGAGTCAGTTCTTACAAAATGTTTGCCATTTTCAGATGGAAAATGCTACTAAGGAGCTTGATATTGTCAGGTGTTTTAAAAACAATCTTCTAATGACAGGTAATTAAATTAATCTCCGACAGGAGATGGAGAAGGTGGTATGCTGCTTAGACTGAAGGGAAAGTAAGTGAAGACAAGTATTGTTAAAAGAGTTAAATGTAGTCTTTCTCTCTCACAAGTGGTGCATTTGGAAGACTTTGGAGAGGAAAATTCTGATTTCACCACTGTCCCATGTGCACAAATGGTATTTTTTAGCTAACGTGTTTCACCTCTTAAGAGCCAACATGGTCATGCTGTGTAGCCTTTTTTTCTAAACCAACCTAACCAGACATCTTTCTCTGTAGCTTCACTAAGAACACCAGCATGCAAAAGTGAAAGCATTTAATGCACTGCGTTACCAATAGAGCTGTCCTGTGCTTCAGACAGTGACTATGGCCAAAGTCCAGTTTACACATGTAAACTGGAGGGGCTTCAGCCAGCAGATCTGATCAGTCAGGATCACATTGCCTGACACACTATTCTGATAGACACCTGAAATGACAGTGCTTCTTCTCTCACCAATGCACAGAGCAGTATGATGCTGCCAGGAATAGGAATGCATCCCATCTTTGTATTCTGCTGAAAACTTTTTGTCCTAGGTTTATTAAAAATTAGTATTTATTTATTCATTTTTAATTGTTAGCACAAATTTTGCTGCTCTTGGAATTTTCAGCATGTATCAAAGTTTCCCTTCCCTTTTTAGTTTGTTTTATATTTTCTTGAAAGTTAATAGGTTTTTTTTTAATACAATTCCAGCTTGAGGGAATATAAGGAGAGTAGAATTTGGTGGTACAATGTGCTGAAATAGTACAAATTTCAGCAATATCTGAAATGTCTGTTGCTCCTTAGTTTGAATATATAGTATCTATCTTTGGGTTTTGTTTTGGGTTTTTTTTCATTCCATGTGTGTTCATCAGCTTTGAGTCTCTTGATCAATGGCAACTTACTGAGTCACATTTGCCAGGAGTGCTGAAGTTTGTATGCTGCCATTTCCTGGTAGGGAAAAAATATCTGGTGACACTTCAGAACTGACTGATGGGGTTGCATTTGTACAGAATTAATCTATGTTGAACCACATAATTAAATTCAGACCTTGACTCAGGTTGAAGTGCTTTGTGCAACTGTGAATCCATGGGGGTTTAGAGGTAAGACTATAGGAATCAGGAAATTTAGAAGTGCTGGAAGCACCCACTTTGCAGCAATGAGAATCCAAACTATGTGGAGCTTTGTCTTCAAGTGTGAGTCCAAAAGAGACATTGGTTTTCATCCCCCCCAGCACTCCCCAGCTCCTCCTCCTCCTCCTCTCCCTTCATCCAGTGTCAGATTATAAATAGAAATGAAGGCTTCATGCTGGGTCTAAGCAAATGCCCCAAATCCAATTCTTCAGGAAGTTTAGGTCAGCATTTTACTTCTTGGTTCTGGCCTAGTGTTTGATATGTTGGGGTGCTAGGTGAGTCATTTACTCTTAACTAGTGTTATGAAAACAGGTCAGAGGAAGAAGACTGTAAAAACTCCCTACAGAATATATTGTAGTGGTGGCCAGAGAATAACCTAATGCTGGAAAACATAGAGAGATTACTTCCTAGTTTACCACAGTCTTTTAAATGTTTCTACAAAACAGAAAGCCAATGACTACTGCATTAAGGACTTGAAGCATACTGGCAAATTGCCTGATAGGGCAAACAAGGACATCTCACAATCCAGTCTTCACAGTCCTTAAACAAGAGGCAGAAGCAATTTATTGCATATTGTCATTAGACAAATATTCGGTTCTCAGAGATAACAGTACTGAATATTTTATTGAAACTTGTAGACATCAGCCTGCACTCTCCGTATGTTCAGGGTTTTTACAAGCTGTTTCTATTACAAAAAGTAGTTGATGCTGAAGCCAGATAGTTAATTGGTTAAATCCTTTCTATTTACCAAAAATTGTAGGCAAAACACTGTTCCCCTCAACACAGTGGGCTTCCAAACCTTCTTTTCCAGAAAGCATTCTGCTTATAAAGCTTTCTCTGAGGAGGATGATTCTCTCACTATCTCTTTACTTTTCTGGTTGGTGTTTGTTTTTTTTGTTTGGGGTTTTTTGTTTGGTTTGTTTGTTTGCTTTTTGGTTTTTTTTTAATTGCATCTCATCCATTAGAGAAGGAAGAGAGTTTTTCAGTCATATAAAACTTCTAAATCCAACCCTTTAAAAGGTCTGTTCATTTCTACTGTGTTCTGTGAGAGTAAATTTCTTAGGTAGTCTATATTTTGCATGAGATACTAATTATTGATACTAATCATGGATCAGCAGAAAGCATAACCTCCACTGTCTGTATAATAAATGCAAGTGTTGGAAAGTTGCCGTAATCAGAAGAATGTGCTCATGTTGTTTGGGGTTTTTTATCAGAATGAGTAAGACAGGACAAATCACTTAGCCATCCGCTGGCCAAATGCTATGATAGAATATGCTTCACAAAGGGATAAGCATCATCCAGTGAGTTCTATGGAGGGAAAAGCTGTCTGTAATAAAAGGTTCGGCACACTAATTGGCCCAGCTATGATTACTCTTCAGGCAGAAATTGCTCGATGTATTATTCAGGTTGTCACATCAGTCATAGGTCCACTGAAAGACATTACATTTTAGATATGCAGATAAGCTGCACACATTTCAATTTATGTTAACTGATACAGAGAGTCAATGTTCAAGTTGTTTTCTTAATTTTTGGTGGCATCAGCTCACTTACATGAAAGTTGAACCAGTAGAAGGGATCAATTTAGGAGCTCTCAGGGGTTGTCCCAAACTCTTGTTCTGCACTGTGGTGAAGGTTATGTGCGGCACAAACGACCAGTTATGTTGCAGATAGGAGCTTTGACAGCAGCACACACAAGCTTTCTGTATAGCAAACTTGAGAATCAAAAGGCTTTTGCACAGGTTAGCCACTTGAGTCAGTTGGCTTCCTGAAAGGCTTAATGTGGTCTGTGCCACTGCTACTGTTAGTATCCAAACCAGCTGATATAAAATCTAGATTGCATCTGCTACAGTCACACCTCCTGTTGGCACTGTGGAGGAACCCAGATGGAGCAGCTGCTGCTTACCTACCCTTCTAAGCAGTACTGCATCACAGCCTGCTTTTTGGCAACTGCTGGGAGACAGGGACAGGAGGTCCAGCAAATTAACCATAATTTTAAAGTGTACTGTCTATATAATGTCTGTCTCATAATTCTTTACCTTTCCCTAGAGTTAGAGCAGCTTTATGTGTGAAAAGCCATCTTGTTTCCTGTTCAAAAAAGAAAGAAATGAGATTTTCTAAATTGCTGCATATTTCTTATGAGGCAAATCCAAGCATAAAACACCTCATTATGAATCACAGTGGTGTAATTCCTATTGTGGAGAAGTTAATTTTAGATTTTTTAAATTAAAAAAAGAGTCCATCTTGTTTGACTTTTCAGAGCAAAGACTCAAGTGCATTTCAGAGAGGTAATTTTTTTCAGTTGTACTTTTGTTCTGCGAAGCACAGATCAGAGCCTGCTCTATAAAGTGGAATAGGCCAAAGCCACACTGCCAGCTATGGTCTTGTCTCAACTCCTTTTTACAAAGTGCTCTTTGAACACTTTTTTATCTCATCTTTTCAGCACAGCCTTTCTCTGAAATACAGGGCATGTATTTCCCATTCTGATGAGCAATGTTGTCTCTTTGAGACTACCTCTGAGTTTTGGAGCTATAACTCTGCCTTGCAAAATTTGAAAAAATAAGTACTATGGTGTTTTTGTTTTTTAAATCAGTATCTGATGCTCCAGGTAATCTAGGTTCTACGTATGATACTTTTTTGCTAACTAATAATGGACTGTGAGATTTCCTAGCTGGCTGTTAAGAAATCCATTTGATGAAGTAAAATGGTTATGCAATTGTCTTAAAATTTAAGGACAGCAGAATGTATTTCAGTAGGCAGAATTTCAAATAATTAATTTTGTAAAAGAAAAAAAGGCAAGACAGAGTGTATAGTCATTCCTTTAAACTAACCTCTCCTGGAAAGTTCTTTGCATCACTATTCAGCTGATTGATACTGTGTGGGAGGAAGGGTTTTATTTAGAAAGGTGCAGCTGAAGGCTCAGTTCATGCGCTGTTAGGTGTGTGCAATTTTATTGAAGTTAATGGAGTCCTGTGCAGGGAGCAAGCTCTTCGATCACTGTAGCTCATGTTATTTCCCAATGCCTACAGAAGCCCCCCCATCTTTCATCTGCTTTGTGCATTGCAGAACAAACAGGGAGAGCAAACAAAAAGTACCTTTGACTCTTCAAATACAGGCAGTTCTTGTTTGCAATAGGAGATGGCCAGCTCCATGTCATCTAGGGAGAAGTAAGTAGCACCCAGTTCTTCAAAGATCTGCCACTGGCTGCACTGATAATCTACAGAAGGCCATGCTATATCAGATTTTCTTACTCCATCTCTGTAATTTAAATGGAAAACATTTCATTTGTAACAGATACGAATGTTTCCATTTATTTCAGTGGTCTTTAAATCAGGAGCTTGTTGTATAATCAATCATGGTGAAAGGATGAGAAGATACATGTTAAACAGAATGGTTTTGGCTATAACACAAAGGCTGAATTATATTTTAAAAGAAAATTTGGTTGGCAGTTATGTAAGACTTATGATGTTTGTTTCTGACTTGTGAAAGGAGGAGAGCTTGACAAGGAAATGTTTTGTTCTAAAGCCTGGCAAGCATGTTCATACACCAAAAAATGCTGGTTCGTCTACTTTTCATTTTTCTGAATTCTGTAGACATCAGAAAATACCCCTATGGGTGTTTGTGTACATTTATTCTATTGTGAGAATGTAGATTCAGCATGTGAATATGAATCCAGAGGATTAAAAAATTAGGTATCACAGCTGTTTCACACATACATGTGAGAAACTTAAAGTTTTCTCAGTATGCATTCTGAAGAGAAAAATATCCAATTCAGGAGAAATATTGCCTTGATTTTCCATTTACTGATATGAGGTTTACATTAGTGCAACCTTCATACTCCTGATTTACCACATTGCAAATGAAAACAGAATCAGGTCTATATGCTTTTGCAGACTTTCACTGATTTTTGGTAGGTTGCTGATTTAGTTGAAGAGCCATAATCTCAGAATGCTATTCAAATGATCATTATCAAAAACATCTCAATTTCTTGAAGACATTTTCCATAACTTATTTGGCACCTTGGCTAATTTGTGCTCTGGGTTTCAGTCTGCTGTAGGCTAATACAAATGATCTGTCAAGAGCTGGAAAAGAAGTTTTATCAGAAATTTGAAATTTTATTTACTAAAGGCATTTTTCTTAATTGCTTTTGCAAATACATCAAGAGCCTGGTGATAGTAAAACTTGAGCTATGCTGTAGTTTTCTATATGGCCGCAAGCATATGCTGAACTGAAAGGATTTTGTCTCTCAGATTTTTTTCTCTCCTAGAGCGCCTGTTGCATAGATTAGTGTGTATGACTCATAAGCCATATCTACATAAACAGTTTTAAACACCTTCCCATACACTGTATGAAGAACTGTCTCCAAGAATATAGCATTAAAATTATTAGAACAGGTATTTTTACAGTATCAGTACTTTACATGTATTACATTTTCATTTTTATATGTATGACATACCCTGAAGAGAAACTCCAAATTCATATTATATTGGATATTGAAAGAAATAATTACAGTTCCTTCACAATCAGTGCAAAACTTAGAAAAAACATCCTTCATTAGAACATTTATGTTTCACATCTTAACATTGTTTGGGGGATCTCAGATGTAGGTTAGATAGTTCACAGAGTCTGAGATCTAAAGACGCTGACAAGTATCCTTTTAAAATGGATTTAGTGCATAATTTGTCTCAACTAACCTGGCTGAGGGAAATAGTAAGTTTATGGCGTCCCCATTTTTGCTTCACAACGTGAATTGCAAGAGCAATTGCAGTTTATTTTGTACTAAGGGGCAGTGAATAATTCTGTCCTCCACAGTAGAATTCTGTCTCTACCTGATTTTTGAAGTGATTTGGTAGTGAGGAATGTCCAACCTTTACTATCCAACACAGAGCAATGAAAATGATATGCACAAGTATTTCAACAGCTTGTGTAGCAGCTGGCAAATAATGCGTAGGAAGGTTTGTTCTCTTGTCCATGTACATGCTAAATACTTACTGGTCCCCACCTTTTAAATATGAAATACTAAATAATGAAATTTAAAGTAGTAGAAGCTCTCAGAAAAAATGTGCTTTTATGAATATGTGTCTCATATTTCATTATGCAATGAGGATACACCTAAAGGGTCAAGACAGGGCTTAAAATTTAATCCTCACTCCCACACTAGACATTAACTTGGACTTTGTGTGAAACTAAGGGCATTCAATCAAATCATATTTAGAAAAACGTTGGCTGGCCAGCTGCGTATATTTAGCAAAGGAACTGAATAACACATCAGTAGTAATGAAAACCCTATCAAATATTTGTACTAACCAACTTTGAACCTCAGCAGGTATAAGAATCCTGTAGTGGAACCTTTAGCAATTATTGTCTACCACATGGACTAAACTGGAATGATGAAAGTAAGTTTTAGTGCACAGTTTAAATGCTGTAGGACCAGTAAGATATGTAGGTAATATACTAAACAGAAGAAAGTACAATCTGAGAAACCATACTTTTAAACTAAGTTTGTGATGAAATCATTTTGTATTGGAATAACTTCTCACACATTTCCCAAGAGGAGAAGAAACAGTTTGCCTACATGCCATTGTTAAATACATTCTGTAATGGATTATAAATGGAAAATTCTGAAATGAACATTTCAGAATTTTTCAGGTTAAAAATCCATAGCAATTCATCATTTGATAGGGAATGCAGAGATTCTAATTAGGTTATTTTACAAAACACTGAATGTAGAAATTATTCAACAAGAGTGCTTTCCAATCCTAGAAATGTGCCTGTATGAGCTACACCGAGTAGGTGTGCCTGTTTCAAATGCCGTTCCCTGCCGTTCCTGATTTAGATTTCCTGGACTGACTTTGGACATGATTTGCTACCTTGCAATTTGTCTGACAATGGCTGGGGTGTTGATGGAACTGGCTGCTGTCCCAGCTATGCACCCAACCTGGTGCCATGGGTTGTGGTCCTGTCTGTGCTGTGGTTGCTCACAGCTTCCCTCATCAAGCGGCCCTTCTCTTACTGCTCCCCAACAGTGAGATGAGAAAGGATGTAAAGATATTTGTAAAGGAACTGGGGATTTTCCAGAAAGCTAAAAAAAAAAAAAA
>VXBL01003289.1:91641-110915 GCA_013400195.1 Aramus guarauna
AAAAAAAAAAAAAAAGTCATAGAAAGTGAGGGGAGAACTAGAAAGCATCAGGAACATCTCCAGGAAGTGGCATAAGTGAATTTCTGAAACACTCTGAAAGTTTGAAGAACGTGTAGAAAAATTCCTAGAAAACAGACAGGACATTCCTAGAAAGTATCAGGATTTCTAGATCATAGATGGAGAAGCCTTAGAAAGTAGTGGGAAAATTCATAGAAAGCAGTGAGTGAATTGCTAGAAAGCAGAAGGTGAATTCCTAGAAAGCATCAGGAATATTGCTAAAATGGACTGGTTTAATTCCTAGAAAGCACTAGGAGAAATCTGAGAGCTCTTGAAAATTTCCAGAGTAAGGATTTCCCAGGAAGCTGCAGGAAAAGTCCTTGGAAGTGCCAGAAAATATCAGCATTGGTTAAAGATCCAGTTATCTTTATAAATCTTCAGAAAATATAATTTATATAACTTTAAGCACAGTATCTTGTTTTGTCTGAAAACTTGATGCTTCATTCTGGCCTTAGACATTCTTCCTTTTAATTGTTCTATTGCAAATGTTCTCTCTTTCATCATGAGGATTTGTGATTTCACAGTCAGCAGCTTGTGATTTCAGATGAAGGAGAAGGAATTGGAACTAATGATCTTCAAGGAACAAAAGCTTGCTGTCATGCAAATCTTAATAAATGAAGAACAGGAAAGCAGGAAAAAAGAACATAGGCTCTCGGCAGACTCAGTGAAATTGTTTTCCATGAGAAGTTACTAGTTCTTAATGAATTACAGGCATCTATTAAAATATACTGTCCCTTTTTCAGTGTATAATATCCTGACTTTCTGTGCAAAATAGATGACTAGTCTGATTTGAAATCATTTTGGAGGGTGCCAAAATAGTAATCGCGTGTGGAGACATGTGAATGGAAAGATGAATCTCCAAGATCTCCTAGATCTGACTATTTGTACCTATTTGTATGAAAATTCATCCCTCTCTTTTACCTCCAAAGTCTTGAGTGAAATATTTTTCCTTCGTTCTTGTGCGATAGCATGACCCAGTAGACTGGGCCACTGACAGCATCTCTGGTGGGCCCTGCTCTTGCTTGTGCTCTTCCACACATGAATTTCACCAGCTCAGTTTACTTCTCTGTCTGCTTTGCTATTTAACCAGAGTTCCCCGACCACTGTGGAGCACTGAGAGATTTGTGATCAAAAAGCATTATCTGACTACTTGGTGGCTAACTAAATAGAAGGATACCTTCTTCAGGAACAATTCTATTAATTTCAATAGACTTTCTGCCTGAGCAGGCTCTGCAGGTTATGCTAATGTGGACATTTAATAAATACATATTCCTTGGGGAATTTAATAACCAGATTTTCATACCAATGACTGATGAATGCACCATAGGGCTTGACCTGGCTAAAAGCATTTAAAATATATCGGCCATGTGGAATAGTTACAAGCCAACATATGAATCTCTTGGGGTGTATTGCTTCTAGATAGGAAGTCCCCCATTGTAAATGGTTTCCCTGCTTTAAGGCACCAGACTTTTAATTCAGCCTTTATTGCAAATGTGTCTGGTTAATGTTAAATTAAACCACCCCAGGAAATCTGTACTTTTCACTGTATTTGTTATTTTTGTAAATCTTTGGACAGCATCCATTGCTTCAAACTCAAGTTAATTTGAAACATAGAACAACAGGCGTGAACACAGTCCCAGCAGAGCGTTCTGTGTCTGATGCTGAACTGTTCATCTTTATTATTCTTCTGAGACATTCTCCAGATTTCCACCCTGTGAAATCTTCAGCTGCCAGATGAAGGCATAGTCTTTTATACTGAATCTCATATTCCTATATTGATAGGAACCAATACTAATACTAAATCTAACTTACTGATACTAATACTGAATCTACTATTCCTATTCAGCAAATTTTAGGTAAAAATTGTAAGTCAGGTTGACATAAAGCTAAATCCTTGCTCTGTTGACCTGGGGCTTCGGCCTGCATTTGCAAGGTTTGGGTAGATTCAGAGGTCAGATTCCACATGTAAGGCCATGGATGCTATGCTGATTCACTCCTCTGTGGCCTGTGGAATGTGATTCTGTGAATGAATGACAACCCAGATCTGCTGCCTCTCTGTGATGTTTCAGTGATGTTTTATACTGACATAAGGCTTTGTAGACTGCTCCCAAGTTTTATAATAGGACAGCTCTCTGTTGCATGAGACCATTTTCCCCACTGTGGATTTCTGTAGCTTTGACAAAACATTTCTCTGCTTGGCTGAAACACTTAATTTCAGCATAATGCAGCCCAACATGTTTGCCCAGAAAACAGCACAGCAGCATCAGCAGCAAGTAACCCTGGCTAAGGACACAGAGGGTTTAGGAACTATCACTTGGTTATGTTTTTCCCTCCTATGATGAGTCTGTTTGGGTGAAGTAGCTTATTCTACATTGAAATGCTTTTGCCAGCCTGGTTATATTGATTTTAAATCACATGTTACCTGCTGGCATAGTCAGGTCAGCAAAAGCTGTAATGTATATGCAACTTACCCACAAAGTAAACCAACGGTCCGCGTGCTGAGACTGTGATAGTTAGCGTGATAATTTGATTAAGTGAAATTCAGGCAGAAGAACAGGCCACTGCAAGTGGCTTTTTGGAACTGAGCTCCCCCACATGTAATGTGCCACTCAACTAGCAGAATTACTTGAGAATCACAAGATTCTCTGAGACAACCAAAACTGAGATCTAAAGTTGGTGTTTATGTCAAAGTTTCCCTGAAGTAGGCCACGGTGATGCCAGTGAGGGAGGAAGTTTGTTCTTTCATTGCAGGCATTGCTATGGCAGTTTGCAGATGCTAGTTTTCAGGAAAAGAAGTTTTCATGGAAATATGTGTGTTTGAGAGAGGGGCTTTTACTCTGATACTGGTTTTGAAACCAGTGCAGGGCTGAGAAGTGCCACATGCTGTAGTAAGGTAATTAGGATTCAGCCCCCAGTTGCTTAATCAAGAATTATAACTAGTAGCAACAAGTAACAGCATGCCTTTACTTTGTGAAGAGAGCACAGAAGTTACCCCAGGACAGCCCAGCCCCCAAAAGGGGGCAAAAAGGTGGTGTCAGCAGGGTGTTCCGCCTTGGCTAATTAACTTCAGGAACAGGTGAGGCTAATGGGCTGCAGCTGAAGCCTTATTAATTTCTCCATGTAACGCCTGGGACCTAAGCCAGTATCTTCAGTCAGGCATGCAAAAAGCGTGGTACTGCCTTTGGAGAATTGCAGCTTTTTTAGATAAGAAATGCTGCTCAGCTACCTGGGGACACAGGTATGTGCATTAGTCAAAGTTTTAAGCACTCCACTTTTGAGAATTTTTGCTCCAAGTCATATAGCTTTCTGTCTGTCTGTTTCCCTCCCTTTTGGCCACAGCTGCATCTTGTTTTCTTTGCCATTTGGCAAGTATGACTGGTCAGCCTAATAAAGTAGAGAGGAGGTCTCTTGTGTTTGCAAAACAACTGTGAAGTCTGATGAGTGTATCTGCCTTGTGTCTCCCTGGTTTTGTATGCTCTAACAGCTTTTGAGCTTTATTTCATCATAAGCAATCATAATTTTAGAGATTGCTGTCTTCTTCCACAGATCCCATGGACTTTACCAGGTACCTGACTTCTTCCTTTTTGTGACTTGCTGCCTACAATGTGGGCAGCCCAACATTGAGGAGGCATGTCTGTGTTTTCTTGTTAGACGTGCCTTTGGAAAAAGAGGTATGCCTATTTAAAAGTACTCCATGCCTGGAATACTTCATTGTTATTTAAAGACTTAGTCCTAGCTTTTGATAAAGTTTTCACTTCATGTAGAATGGATAGTGGTTGTTTGGTGGCCTGGACTTTGGAAGAGTTTGAGAGTAAGCTGCAGGCTATTTTTAGAAAATCAAATTCAAACTGTGAAAGGAAATAAAGATTTATATAATTTATATTTCAAAACTGAATTGACTAGATTTTCTAATATATGTGCATCTTTTGGTTTTGCACTCATAAGGATTTGAGAATTATAATCAAATGATAATCCTGAGAGCACTGGTTGTTTCTTTCCAGATGGGGAAGATGAATAAGATATTTGAAAGTATCTTGGAGAAGGTCAAATGTGGTTTACATATATAAGAGGGGTTAAGTAAACTTTGTTGAGGTTTCTTTGCAACATGTTTCACTGAGACTAAATATGTGTCATCAGGTCGTCATGGGCTACCATTTATAGGAAGTACAAATTACTTTCAAATAAGGGCTATCTGCTGATGGTTAGCTGTTAAAAATGTTTACCTTTCTGTTTATAGTTTTCTAAGTCTGAGTTGTTAACAGGCAACTCTTTTAAATATTACACATTTCCAAAAAGTTTGAATGAAACCCACTATTCTAATGGATTACTTACTGCTGACAGTACTGGCTATTATCGTGAGATAAACAGGTTAAATATTGGCTACGTAATTTTAGTTGCTATGATTGTAAGTGGGTAACTACTAAAGTATGCAAGTATATCTTGTAAGTCTAGCTCAACAGAATCTAGTAGGAAAGGAATGATCCATGAAATGTATGAATTCCTCAGAAAATGCAGTTTTATCCTAAGAAGTATTGAGATAGAGAAAGTAGGTAGATATTTTATGTGTGCCCATGGAGAACCTGATTCAAAACTCACTAAAATCAGCAGGCTTACTTTCAGTGGGAATAAAGTCCTATGTTAATGCACTGCGTTAATTCCTATAGCACATATGAACCTAGTAAATTAATTATGACTGCAGTTCAAAACCATGAGCCTCCAGTGCTTTCCAAATGGTCAGTGAGATTTTTTTCAGGAACTTCAAATTCTAATCCATGTCTTGGATTTGGAGATATGCTCAGTCCATTTGGTATGTCTCAAGTTTTAGAGCATTATGAAGTATGTTTTCATATGTTTATATGTACTTCAAACCATGAATAAGTTTGCTCTTAATCACTGTTAAAGCTGAGGCAAATTTGTGACAATATGATTTGAGTTTTAAGTCTTTCTCTGAACATTATGCAAAACAAAGAACTTCTGGAAAATAAATATGCAGGTTGTATTGTAACATTTTCAGCTATCCTGGGAACTCATTAGTTTCTCATTATATCTTTTGTCTAAATATAATTTTCTATTAAGTAATTAAGCAATGAACTTGCTATCCTGTTTCTCATAATAATATGCGTAAGTATATATAATTCTCTATTGGTAAATGGTACTGTGGAAACATTGCTGTGATTAAAAATCATTAGCTGTTAAGAAAGAAATTAGTGACAAGAAATTTGTGGTCCCACAAGACCAAATGTCACTCTGTAGCAACATTGTTCAATGTACTAGGACTATACATTATGTATAGCTTTCAATAGCCTATCTTTTATTATAGTATAATCAAATCTTTTGATAATATTTCATTTTTGTAGTGCTCCCAATATGACGAGGGTAGAGAACATACAACCCAAGTGATCTCTTTTCATTGCCTGGTTTACATAATTTTTCTTCTATTTGGTTTCTGCAAGATATTTTCTGGCTATGTGTTATTGTTTAATCCAGTGACTTTTGTTTGGACTAGATTTTCAATTCCTGTGCTCCTGAGTTTGCTTATTGTCACACTCTAAGTATAAACTGCCAGAAAACTAGAAAATTTCAATACAATGACATCTTTTAAACTTTTTTTCCTTGATGTAGTGTTCATGTTTCCTCTACTGTTTTAAAACTTCTTCAATACTGAGAAGATACGGAGTTTGTAAAGCAGGGAGAAATTAAATTGATAGGGGAAAAGCTTTTAGTCTCACGTGATGTGTATCTTTAATTCTGTTATTTTCAGAGACTGAAAAGAAGAAAATTCAAACTTACTATAGTTAAAATATTCTATTTTTGAAAAAATGAACAAGAACATATTTTGGGTTATTTTGGAGCTTTCTAATAAATAAATAAAAAAATAATTCTGGATGAAGATGTAGTTTTAATAATTTAGTAGACCCCCAAATATGCTTCATTCATGCCAGCAGCCTACTTTATACCTTCAAAGCTTTATTACTGTTTTATATATAGTCTGTTCTGAATGTGGGTACACAGAAAAACATGACTCAGGATTCATAGGAAAATGCTTTTTTCCAGTACAACTCTTGAGGAAAAGATTGTGCGTAGGTTTCCGCAACTCAGATGCTAAGTTCAGAATGTCTTTGCAATTTGTCTGCACCTATTACAGATTGTATTGCCCTCCTTATCACAGCAATGGCTGGTAGCATTCTTCACCATCTTGTTAGAGAGCTTACTTTTGCGGTATTCAGGACATGGAAGTCATTTTAAGAAGCTGTTCTTTTTCATGGGCAAATTTGTCTCTAATTTTTTTGGCCCTTTGA
This sequence comes from Aramus guarauna, assembly GCA_013400195.1. NCBI lineage: Eukaryota > Metazoa > Chordata > Aves > Gruiformes > Aramidae > Aramus > Aramus guarauna. The sequence continues at coordinate 97,998 of VXBL01003289.1, forward strand.
CACAGGAATAGGAAAAAGTAGTTACCCCTTAGGAAAATCTTAGATATTGACTAAGAAGTAAACCATTAGATCAGATCACTGTTGACATGAAGTGTTCTAATGTGCTATTTCAATAACAAGCACTTGCTTTGCTTGAAAGATTTTTATTAAGGCTCCCAGGAGGCCAAAACAACCAATAGGCTCAATGATGAGCTCTACAGCTTGCTCTGAAGCATTTAGCTCATGTTACTGTATGGGTCACTTTACCACATTCTGGCTCCTTCCCTGCAGCTCCATTAGCTGGTAGCTAGTGGTGTAATGGAAGCAGCCCATTCCCCCAACGGCCTCTTGCATACAAAAAAAGCTGTTCTTTTCTATCTTTAAAAATACTTGCAAACTGGTAACACTTTTTTATACAAGTACAACAAATAACCTAAAAATAGAACTGTAGCTGGAATGTGAGCTACTTAGCATGGATTAATTATTTATTAAAAATCTAGGGATTTTGGATAGTCTTGTGAGATACACGTGACCTTTCCACAATACTCCCCAGAGATACTAGTCATACTGTCCAAAAGCAGCATAAAGTAGTTCAGTCTCATACAAACAATATAATTAAGGCCCCTTTGAGCCTGGTAATGAGATATGAACATAGTAGTCCTGCTCAAATCACCTTTCCAAGTATACCACAGTTGTCAAATATTACAATTATTGGTGCAATTAGTGCAAGGGTCTTGTATCCCTGGATATGAATAAATTTTGTGTTTTCATTGTTAAATATAAAGAATCAATTACTTGTCTTAGTAAGCTTATGCTAAATGCTTCTCTGTGTAGCAGGGAACCAGAATCTGCCTCTGAAACTCTGCATGGAGTATAGTGATCTCAGTTTACTGGAAGTCTATCCAGTCATAAAAAACCAGCCGTCACTCTCAGCATTCATTAGAAACTATATTAGCAGTCTCAGCAGAGAGGTCAAGGACTGCACAAATGGTGTAGGCTAACATATCTCCCCCTACAAAAAAGGGCTAACTTTGGGGTCAAGGATTATTGTGGGGCAGCACAGAGAAGCTGCATACGTATTATCATCCCCAATACTATGGGGCTTCATCATTGTGCTTAGCACCACGCAAACATGTAACAAAAAATGTCGGCACTCAGGCCTTAAAATCTAACTATTGTCCTCCCCATCTGGGCAGAGAGGACCTGAGTGACCTAAGTGTGGCGTCTCCTATTTGCTCACTCCATTTCATACTTACACTGTTGCTGACTACAGAAGCCACCTCTGTAAAAACAATAGGATCAATAGACCTTGATCTTACAAATTAATTTTTAACAAGCTGTTAATACTTGGGAAATGTTCTAGGGATTTTGGGTAGTCTTGTGAGATTCAAATAAGAAAATTGCTTAATAAAGTACAGTCATAGGCCATGTATTTTAAGACTGAGGCAGATAAATAAAATTTTAATTAATGTGATCTTGCCATACTCATCACACCGTGTGCATTTTACATAAAAATAATGTATTTCTGTAGCATTTATATCACTGTGTCATAGTCTTCAAAATATAATACAGTAAGTAATGGTGATAAACAGCATCCTGTTCAAATCAAACTTTTAAAAACAGGCTTTGTTTTAAAACAATAAACCAACAACAACAAAACAATAAACCACAAAAAAACTCTACTGGTGAGTATGGGGGCTGATCATCAGAACTTCCAAGTACTGTGGTTTTTGATACATAACTGACTGAAAGTATTCTAGGTGGTGTTGCAGTGTTGATGTTCTGACAAAAAAATGCGTTCTTTAAAGTGCTGCCCTTTGCCAGGAGCTGCTCTTTGCTGGGTAAATGCTTATGGCAGCAGTCTCAGCAACTTATATTCACCTCTTCTGTATGTATTTGCAACACCCCTTGGTCAAAGGTGCCCAGCAGAAGAATCTCATGCCTGAAGCACCTCCTTATGTTTCAGTACTACGTTTGCCACAACAGGGTGGTTGGTTTTGTTTGTTTGTTTTTGTTTTGTTGGTTTTTGTTGTTTTTTTTTTTTTCAATCTACGCTTTTCTCTGACCCTTATTGCAGAGTAGCTGGACACCTTTAGTCAGCACTGCACCCCTTCTAATAGGCTGGCTCTCCTCTTCCTCTCTTAATGGTGAAGCTGAGGTACCACTACGGCCTTTGTGCTAGCCATTGCTTCTGAAAAAGCTGTCCTACAGAATAAAAGACTGTTCTGACAGTGAAAAATCTTCCCAAAGCCACTGTAGGAGGAAGGTTTGTAGGATGAAGCCCTCTAGGGCTGACTGAGAAGCTGTAATTTTTTTGGAAGCCTGGTGTGTAACACATTGCTCTTTCACAGTCAGATGCACCATGTGCATGGAGTCCGGGAGCTTCACTATGTAAGCTTTGGTAAGCTAGGGAGTGAGATGATCATGAAGGAGGATGTGTTTATTATTAGGCCAAATAAAACTACACAAGAAAGGACTGCATCTGTGTTTGTTTAAAATAAATAAAATGAAAAATTCAGAAGAACTGGAACAGAGCTGAACTTCAGGAGCATCAGGAAAAATGATGACAGAAACGAAGTTCATAGCTAGAGGCTATGATGTTACAAATCTATTAAGGAAAAATAAGTTTGAAAGTAAAGCAAACTAATTAGTTTGATCATGGGTATCTCAGTTATGATAATGATAAAACACCATCAAAAAGGCTCAGATCATGGGGAGCTCTTTTACAACTTTTCATTTTTATAAACTGTACACATTTACTATGTGCGAATGGAATAAATCTACATCTGAAGAGAGGATTTTTTTCAGGATAGCTGTGCTCTAAAGTTTAGTATTTTTTTGAGATATATGCTTGTTTCTGTTAGTACAGTTACTACCGTGTTTTCCCCTTTCTCTCCTGATATTTGCATTCTTTTTTTTTTTAAACTTTGTTTCAATAACCTGAAAATGTTCAAATCCTCAAATTTTCTCCCTGTTTGTTCATGGAAATGAACAACACTGCAGTTTAGTCCTTTTATTCTCAAATATAATTTATTTTGTAAGCCTACTTAAAAGGCATTGACAAAACACCCAGCTCTTTAATTTAGCAATGTTTGTTGCCAAGTACGTGCTGCTGCTTTGGCTTCATGTTTGTTATCTGATGCCTCAGTCATGCTAGAGAAAGCGTTGCACCTGGTCAGTTCTGGTTGAGGTTGTTCATCTCCTTCTATTCAGATGCTGACTTTTCAAGTTTTAACATACTGTTTGCTTTGTTGCTTTTTTCATTCACAGCTCTGTTAATAACTGGAAGGCAGACAAGGTTTCCTGAGAAGAGTTGTGCAGTGAAACAAAGTACTGTTATTTCTGATGGTGTGGAAAGTATTCTTCACCTATTAGACTATTATGTGCCTAATGCTGAGAAAATCATAGTGTTAATGTGCCCAAACTGGTCCTCCTGGTGATACTGAGAATGTTGGAATTTGCATCCAAGACAGATACAAATTTTCTGATAGGTGAACAGAAACACTCTTCTGTTCATGTTACTTCATACTGTTGTCTCTTTATTTCCGTGTTCCCCAGTAAAATGTACACTGTTTTTTGAAGTAACCAAGCATTTGTCATTCAGCCTCTGGCCAAAAGGGCTTTCTTTGTTTTATCAGCTTTTGAAGTTTTCTCCCTTCGTTATTACCGCTTTATTTGTCAGTGTAGCAAGTAGCAGAATCCTTACTCTTGATTTCTGGATGGTTGGAGCAATGTTTGGAGTGTGAAAGGAAATCATGATTTCTAACAATTCAAAGCAGACTGCTCAGTCCCTGGGCAGGCGGAGGAGGACTGTATTGGTTTGTCTTCCCCTGTCATGGAACAGAAGCTACCTGGGTCATCTGGCCAGAAAACTTGATAGTAGCTGATTTAAGGTGCTCTAATATTCATATTCCCTATTTTAGTAACACCTTTAGAAGGAATTTGTGATCAGTGAAGAGAGAAAAATTACATAAATGTTTTGTGTCTAGCTTCATACAGTACAAATTTCTTTATATTTGATTCAAATATACAAAGAAACACTAATGGCTAAAAATATTACCTATTACTTTGTCCTCTGAGACTATGCCATTAGAGTGTGCAGATAAGCAGGAAGACACAAATGCTCACAGTGCAATAATTATAAATATTTTCAACAAGTTGTAAGTACAAAATAGAAGATAAAAATCCAAGCTACTAACTGATGTGCACAGACTATTTTCTTCTGGATGATCTTGCACTATTTTTAATAGTGATTTGAAAAAGGAAGGCTTTAAAAGTTGTACATGTTTGAAAGCAGGAATCTGTTATGCAATAAAAATTGTACTAAACAGAAAAAGAGCAGCTGTTACTGGAAGTTACAGTTAATTGTTGTATTTTCCAGCACAAGGTTGTTTGGTGGGAACAGTGGGGGAAAAAATGCAAGCAACTGCCAAAAAACAAGCATGTGAGGTGAAACTTGAATTTGCTCTCATGAGAACTTTCTAAGATTCATAAGTAACTGAGAAAAGCATGCTGTATTTAATCTCTGGAGATATATTGTATAGAGACAGAGCACAGCACACACTGTTGGCAAGAGAAAGAAAGGAGAACAGAAAATCAGAAAGACTGATGAGAAGGTAAGGGTCATCAGGGTGGATGGAGGATAAAATGCCTGCTGCCACTTAATTTTTTCTTCTTCTTTTGTGGCTTCCTGAGTAAATTTGAAGTCCTAATATGTCCCTCTCCCCTCACCCCCAGAGAAGAGGTTTTTATGTGCTTTTTAAATGAAACGAGCAAAGCACGTCCCTCTTACAAATCTGTAGAGTAGAAGATAGATAAATTAGCTTGGGGCATTTTGTAAGCACTGTGGGCCAAATCTGATGTGATATATGCATGACCTAAAAGCAATCTCTGAAGAGGGACTTAAGCAAAATATCCCACCTAGGTTCTGGCTATCGTTAGACTGGTGGGAAAGCTGTGGCAGCAAGTGTTCCTAGGCAGGCTGCAGACAGGAACAGGAGAAGGTCCAGAGGCGAGGGGCCTGGGTCTCTCACTGTAGCATGGGTGCTTCCTGGCCCAGCCGTGGCCATTACTCATATCTGAGCGTTTCTCTGCTTTGGCACTGCTTCTGACCCGCAAAATCTGCCACAGGGTCTGCGCTCTGGGAATACAGCCTGTTAATCAACGTGTTCTTCCAGCACAAGGCTATAAAACATTTTAGGTCATAATAGGCAGCTATTTATTTCTTAAAATGTCCTTAGGTGCCAGAGGGGAGTTTGGTTTTTTGTTTGTGGCTTGCTTTTTTTTTTTTTTTTTTAATAAAAATAATACTGGAATGCATTTATTAGGGATTAACTGTATTTATTTTGAACCACAAGATATTCATCCAGATCCACAGTCAAAACAACAAGAAAGTACAGTTTCCACTAAGCTCCAAGCTTGATTCTCTGAGCACTTACCCTTGCCTGTATTGACTCCTGTTGTGAATAATTCCACTGGCTTCTGTGAAACAACATGCAGTAGCCTACCTTTAACCCAGTAGTATTTGCAGAATCACTCTTCATATTACTTCAGTGCTAAGTTTAGCTCTAAAGAACAAACACATTGCCCAAAAAAAGAACAAACTAAGACTAAAAGTTGAGCAATGCTCTCAAAATGATTTTTTCAACATTAAAATGATCAAGCCTGATTACTATTAATTTAATAACAGGAATGACTTACAGCTGGAAAAACTGTTTCTCGTTGCAAACTGTATTATATTAATTCATCATGAGTGCGACCACTGAATATCAGTTGATATTAGAAAATTGTATAGCTTGTGCAAAGTAAAAATACTTTTTTTTTTGCGCACAAAACAGATCATGATCTCCATGTAAGCTTATGACATGAGATGATTATTAATTGTTCCCATTGCATTATAGAGATACTGGTCATGGTTCTGTAGTTAAGACTCAACTGAGTTTTGTCCATAAAGCAGGAATTCATTCTTATAAATGTAAATTATGTCAAATCTGAGACAGGTCTATAACAACTTGTTCCTGAATGAAATTCTGGCTTTTGTGAAGTCAGTATGAATTGTGGTATTAGTACCATGTGTCTTCAAAGAATTTACAAATACATTCAATGATTAAAGTTTAAAAATAAGTTCTTTAAGCAAACACAGAATTCACGACAACTTGTTGAGAGCATATTTTAGCTATAGTTATGCTGTCACACTAGTGTGTGTCACTGTTTAAGATTTGCATGCTGATAACTTCAGAAAAGCACTTATACAGAAATTCAGTGCATAGGAATGGCCTAAGTTGGAGAAACAAGATTTCATGTTGATTTACAGGCAGAGCCTGTTGTGATCAGAAGGATTTTGAGAAAAATGTACAACTTTATGTACCTTGGCCAATGCACAGGCACCCAGCAAGAGTGAGCTGGTCACTCAGTAGATTGTATAAACAGTCTCTTTCTCATTCCTGACCTGTATTCTGCTTTTCCCTGTGTTTTCCAGGGTGCATTAAAGGAAGCAATATCGTGAGGCACGTGAAGCCTGCTGACCACAAAATTCTAGCACAGTGAGTGATAACCTGCCCATACCATTTTGGGCAAAATCGGTTACTTCTGGTTAATTAGCAGTCTATTTTTATTTTCTGCACAGACAATTCACATTAGATGTTGGTGTCAGTGGAAGACTAAGTGCCTTTCAGAGGTGAGGGCAGCTCTTTGACTGTTCCTACCTATGTAATTCCCCTTCAGACACAGATGGCTGGCAGCTGCCTAGGAGTGCTCCTGCTAGGGCTGAGAGCACTCACTGCAAGGGCGAGCAAAAGGAGGCTCAATCTGCAATTGCTTTTACATACCATCTTGTTTTATGTAGTGAAATTGATCGATATACAGGACAAATGAACTAGTTTGTGCTGCCAATATAAGGTCTACAGTTAGGAATTCCACGTTGTACTCTTCTCCTGTATCTGCCTCTGCTCAGATTGAGGACTGATTCTGTAAATCCTCCCTTCTTGTTATTGTGGCCCTCCAGATAACAATACAATGCAGTCAAATCTGGATGGGTATAGCTATATCAGTTTTTAACCCACAGCAGAGAAATGCTGAATCAAATGAACATTTTGCACAAGGTTGATATGGTCTCTGGGCAACCTGAGTTCATTACAATTCTGTAAGTTTTCTTCAAAAACATAAATAAAATTGGAACAATGCTCCCTCGAGTGTATGGCATCATCTGATTTATAGCTGCAACAAGCAAAGCTTTGCTTGACCTGCTAATTCTATCCCTTTGTTGCCATGAATTTGGCGTGGCATACCAGAGAGCGTAATAAAGACGTGCAGTGACACAGTCCTGATCTGCCCAAATGCTGAGGCAGATCCTGACCACAGTATTTTCCAAACCACTTCTATGAATATCTCGCCAAAGTGCCCAGGCTAGTACTGGTAACATGAAGGGTTCCTCCTTTCAGAAGTGAAATCAGAAAATAGTGTGGAATTCTAGGGAGCAGAATTGTAGGAATCCAAAGAGAACAGTACCCTACAATGAGTGCATTGAACTGGTATCCTGTAGTTTTGCCATGAAAACTGCTGAAGAGCATCACTGAATAGGATGTTTATTCATGATCACCACCACCTGTGTATATATATATGCATGCATATTAGAAATTAACTTTGATTTAATTGAATACATTCAATTCACAATGCTTAAGCAGAAATAATTTCATTTTTCAAGGCTGGATATTTTAGAAAATGGTGTACGTCCAACCATTTCTCTTTAGTGAGAGAGAATGCACACTTCAGAACTCTGATGTGGAGCTGGCCTGCCTTGGGGAATTCAGATCTAGGACTAGGTCTGAGATCAGTTTCTAATTTTAATTACTGCTACCAAAATAAAAACTACTCCCACAAAGCAGATGAAATCCCCCCATGTAGATCAGCAGCAGAAGGCCTCTTTAAAGCTTATACAGACATAGGTTTTGTGCTGACCTCTGCACAGCATAAGCCTCTGTTGCTGGCCCACCTCCACAGGAGTGAATTTTATCCAGAAAGCATGGTGGAAGAGGTTCAGATTAATATTCTAGGTTAGGCTTTTATATTGGGTAGCATAAAGGTCAAGTAAATAGTTTAAAAATAACTGAACATTATTGTTGTGAAGAACCTGTGCAGAAGTACAGCTTTGTATTTTTGTTGTTGATCTTATAATACAGAGTTTTTACCTTTTGCGATCACATTCTGAATTACTAAACCTCATCACTGATGAGTTGATTCCTTAGTGTTCAATTAGTGACTCCATAAAAATTTAGTAAGTTATTTAAACCTACTTTAATTGGCATTTAGGCAATTCAGCTATTGTTTTTAATTTTCAGACAAGCCATTCTTAAATAATGGCTATAAGAATTGAGTGATGATCTTACATGTTACTTCAGCACTGAACCAATTAACTACCTATGCATACAGTTTCGTAACAATATCTCATCTATTTTCAGTTAATTAGGCAACATGATTAAGATCATATGTGTTGAATTAACAGGTCAATGCATCATGTCACTACAATTTCATCTAGGAGATAACTTCATCTGAAAACAATATGAAAAGAACAACAATTTACCCTTCCCACCCTCAAGTTTCCAGTTTTGAATGTGATCACCCTGATGTTTCATGGAAAGAGGTCAGTTTTGAACTTGTCTTCTATATAGATTTTCTGCTTTGAAATGTGAATTTCTAATTGAGGCATACAGGTTTTATAAAATGATCCAAACAATCATTTGCATGAAAACTGCACAACAAAATGAGAGAGAAAATTCTTCGCTTCTTACTCCATATTGGTCAGTTCGTATTTATCATACACGTCATTTTCTTCTCCTGGCTGAGTGTCTGAGTGATGAATTTCAATAAAAACAACATAGATCATTGCTCCAAGTATGCCTCCCAGCATAGGTGCAACTATAGGGACCCACCACCAATTATTTCCAGCCCTATAAGAAAAAAAGCAAAACCCAAGAATTATGATTATTTGTTACTCTGGTGAACACCCTACCTTATATTTGGCAGTGGACAAATAAGGTGGCGTGACACTTGCTATACTGTAGACTTTTCTTGTCTCACACTTCTGTAAATGGATGACACCCCTGTCTGTCCTGCCCATGTTGTGATTGAAATGCTAAGTAACAGCCACCAGGCACACTGGTCTACGTGTTGTACTTGCACGTTAGAAAATAAGCCCTCTTTACTGCATGTCTGTTTTGAGGGCAGGGCATAATTTCTCCCTTGTGGAAAATGGGCTTCATTGACTTACGATGAAATGAACAGGGTCATATTTATTGCACAGCAGTCTTGACTGATGCTGTTGCCAGATGCTCATGAATAGGTTTTCGGGAGTGATTAATGCAAATGTATGTTGCAAAAATGAGTTCTTATCTGCATGGAGATTTGCAGGTTCAGGCCTGCAATAGTATGCACAGTGTTCCTCTTGACAAATATAATGGCTTATGCTTGATTTTCAGTATATTTGCCTTAAGGAATGTAATAAAACATAGTGACTGTAAAGTGGATTATGCTTGACCAGAGTGGTCAAGATTCAGATTTCATGATGTGGTGTCTTATCTCTGTATTTAAAATGTGAGGTCTTTCAGTAAGAGGTAAATAAGCATTTAGAAGTTTTACACATCTAAAACTTAATCTTTTTTAGAATTGCTGTGTCCATTAAGAAAGTTGAGCATATTGGCTCTGCTGAAATATTTACATTCACTGTGCATAATTACTAAGATTTAATTTTAAATGTGTAGATTTGTGAACATTTTTAAAGAAACAAGTCCACCATTAAATGGTATAAAACAATAAATAACAACGTCTTTATGCAGGAGACGTGGGCTTGTGGATTTGTTTTCCCTTTCCTGGAGGTCCATATTCAGACAGTAAATTACTGAGCATTGGTTTCAGAGCAGAGACTTTCTTAACTGTACTAGTGCATGAAGGTGTTTTGATTGGATAACATGCTGTATTAATTGAATATGCGAGTCTGCAGTGAAAACCTAGCCACCTCAATTTCATGCATATTGAAAATGGAGAAGTAACATTTTTTTTCTACCAGAAATACAAAGGGACAAATTAATCTGAAAGGAACTTTATGGGAAGCTGCCAGTGGAATTTTTAAACTGTAAGGGTAATTATTCAGCACTCAAGTTGTATAGATTTATGCAGAAATGAACTTGTCATTAAATTGCAACAGAAGAATAGAACAGGGCTAATATCACAGGGTCTTATTGACGATAGTATTATTCCTTGTTCAGAAATGCCTTGGCTGTGTATGTTTTGCCTTTGGAACTACTTATATTTTGCCATGAGAACATAAAATAACTGCTGGTATTGTTCTACTGAGTTTATAGATCTGCGTGTTGTTGAGTCATGAATGTCTGAGCCCCTGAATTTCTGGAACAAGTATGGACTAAGGTTTTATTGAACTAATCAGCACAACAAAATCTCCATCAAGCACTTGCATGTATTCTTCTGTGTGTGCCTGCATGTGTACGTGGGCATATAATGAGGGTGTTTTTTTGCAGGCTTCTCTCTTGGCTTGTTCCATGAACTGACATGTGCCTCATTGGCTCCTGCATGACCTCCAAATCATGGCCTGTATTTGCAGCAGCTGCTGTCAGCTGTGCTTTAGACACCCTCTGCTAAGATGATGGGTGTAAAGTCTTTAGAGGGTGATGCCAAAGCTGAAATGAGATCAGGACACAGCTGAGTTACAAGTTTCCATGACACTTAATCCTCCGTTGTTGACACAGGAGCAAGAACTCTTTGTGTCAAGCACAGATTGCTTCACCGAAGTAAACTTAGTTCCCTTATACCCTAGCTTACAGCTTTGCTGCCAGTTAGCAGGAAAACATCCAGCTAGGCCTTTGTCATCATCTGGTGGGTTTGCTGTTGGGCAGCGCAGGAGGGAGCGGGCTGTGCAGGGGAGGAGGCAGTGCACGGGCCTGGCAAACTGCACTTTGGTTAACTGCAAAAATTGCCAGGAAACTACAGCGTATAAGCTACATGGACTGGAAACTTTGGGCCATTTTAGGCTTGCAAATACATTTCTCACTTAGCAACTGTTTGCTATAAGAAATGCCAGGATAATTCAGCCATTCAGCAGCATGAAAGGTGTCTGGCTACAGTTCTGCGCTCCGGGAAAAATGCAAAATATTTCAGCGGCCACTTTGCCGCCCAAATCCCTGTGCAGACAAGAGGTGCGTCTACCGACCCTTCCCAAAATGCCGTGTAGTTCAGGCTTGTTCCCGGTGCCGGCGGCCACGAGGTGTCACCGTTACCGCGCCGGCGGCTCTCGGTGGCGGCCGGGCTCTGCCTGCCGCGGCTCCTGCCTCGCAGCGGCTGAGGTGCGCTGCTTTGGAGCAAAGCAAATACGGTGTCGTTGCTGCTGCCATTGCCAGTCAGGCTCAGCCTCAGCAAAGGTGCAAAAGAACCCGTAATAAAACAGGAGTGAAATATTCTATGGCTAGCTTCAAATGCTGATGCAAAATACCATTCTATAGAGCTGTTTCTCACTTTCTCATTGCCATTTTGTGCTGTGAAGCTTGTCAGATTCTGGAGTCTGGTATTTGCGTTTAAAGCCTTGGCTGTCTTCTCACCACAGACAAAACTTCGCTGCCCAAAACTTTTCTTAAGCTTATTAGAATATTATGCATGTGCTTAAGACTGACTCCTGGTTATCTCCAGGGTTTTAGGAGAAATCATTAGAAACATTTAGGTCTATAAAGTCAGCAGTTGTCTCTAATGATGGGGACAGTTGCAATCTGTGACACCTACTCCCAACAGCTTGAGGAGCAGTTTGCAGGAGCAGGCCACAGTGCTGTCTGCATCTATTGCAAGTGAAATGGTGCTCTCTCTAGGGTGCTCAACAGACACCCTTCCAGCTTTCTGCCCTTCCAACTGCAGTGGATCAGAACAGCTTCTAATGGGAGCCTTTAACCAAAACAAATCCATTTGCACTGGCTAGGGAAACCATACCATAGCCTGTGTCCCCTGGCTTGATTCTCAGAGACACTGTTCCTTCAGGTGCCTTTGTGCAAAATGTAGTAACAGCAACATTTAGAAACCCCCTGCTCAACTGCTTCCCTATCCTCTGGACAACTCCATGGTCCAGTAGAAGAGATCTTCTCCAGTCTACTTGTGGTTCCCTGACTAAGAACAGAATAAACCCAAGATTTACTGGGCCTGCAAGCACAAAGAAGGGTAGAGGGGATTTTCCTCCTGTGAACCAACTATCTCAATGTTTAGTGTTTTCATGGGATCAGGGTGTAAAGAGTCTCATCCTTCTGTATCTGATCTATTCCAAAGTGAGGCTTTTCTGGTAGTCCCTGGCTGCTCTGTAGACAACACTTACTGACCCAGAGTGACTCAGTCACCTTGTGAGATTCTTCCATCCTCACTCCAAAGAATGTTCAATGTCTCTTCAGTATTTCCTATTGCTTGGTTTGTGCAGCACTCCCCTCATGTTACTGTGGAGGTTTCATGCTTAGGTTCCAGCTCCTGGGCATGCCTTTTGCTAGAGAGCTTAAGTGCATGCTTCAAGGTGGTGAATTCCAGTTAAGCTGAGACATCTAAGGTTTAGCTGTCAATTGTCTCTGCATCAATTAAGTCTCTCATGCGCATGTAATGCCAGCAGGGCATCAGGCAGTCTAGGATCCCAGCTACAATCATTCAGACTTCTCCCATGGCCTGTAACTGATCAAAAGCTTCCAGCTACCTAACAAAGCTCAAGTTCTTCCTAAGTCCCACCTGGATCTGTGCTGCAAATAGATGAGAACATAGTCCTGTATCACTCCTTTGAACTTGGGTATAGCTGTAGCCTTATAACTGAAGGCAGGGAGGAAGACTTCTTCCTCAATTTATACATCCCTGAGACTGCTGTAGGTTTATTCTGGCAATGAACAGAGATCTCATATCCTTTTTTTTTTTTTTTTT
>VXBL01003289.1:110928-144213 GCA_013400195.1 Aramus guarauna
TTTTTTTATGTTCCTATTTTTAAATTTCTTAGTGTGGTCTTTACAGTGGAAATGCGTTCCCTCTCTGTATACAAATCCTAAAACTAAATTAGGGAAAAGCCCATATTGGTACAGATGTAGAGTTTTCTTGCAATTTTTTAAATGTAAATAAGGAAGACCTTCCTTTTGGAGAGGAAGGGAGTTCACAGATATTCTGTGACTAGACCAGAGTACAATCAGGCTTCCAAACTGTTTCAATAATGTAATAGCCAACTCCATAATATATTACAGATTATAGCACATGACACTATAATTAACATCACACTCAACAACTACTTATAATTACATAGGCATGAGAGAGAATCCTAGGTGTAGGATGTCATTCTGTGTCCTGCTGGGGTTTTTTTTGTTTTTGTTTTTGTTTTTTAAAGTGCAGTCTAATGGTACAGTGGTAAGAGCTGCTGAGGAGGAAAAGTTTGGAGGTAACCAGGCTAGAGAGCTGACCCCCCACTGGAGGCTTGCCAGAGCAGTGTTACATCTGAACTTTGGATCTGGCCGATGGCGTGACTGTGTGCCCGTTTCTTCTATGCTGTGCCTAGCTTTTTTTTGTATGAGAAAAGCTTTGCTACTGCTCTCCTCTACAAAGGCACGTGATTTGTGTAGATGGAGGTCATACTAAATAAATACAGATTATTTGTACTTGGTAAAGTAGCTAAAATGAAAGCTCTTAACCAGAGCTCTCTAGTGGTCTACGGTACTTCTGGGGATTCTTACTTGTAAATAACTGGAAAAACAAACTATACAAAAATAAACCAGAAGATCTACCTCCTGATGACAGATTACTCTTACTTAGATATCCCAGAGTGCCTCTTACACTGGATATGTGTAAGCTGTGGATTTGATGTGCAACTAATTAGCTGTGCATTTGGCCAGCCAAGAGCGTGCGTGTGTGTGCACACATGCATGCACAGGGATTTGAGAGTGTGCTCTGAAATGTGGGAAAATGAAAGGAACTTTCTTTCATTCACTCCTTTGCTCTCAGGCAGGAAGTCAGGCTTTTAGATTGTTGTATATTTCTGCAATAACTCAGTAGTAATAATAGGCTAAATCAATCTGATACGTCTATGTTTTTTACAGTACCCAATAAATATTCCCACCTAACCCTCTCATGATTTGATCCCCCCCCAAAGTTGCAGGACAAGAAAAGAAAGCACTCTTATATTTTCAGTGACCTCTAAGAATCTCTAATATTTTGGGAAGGGTCTGTTTGAAACAATGATTAATATTAGAGATAATGCGTGTTTGATTTGCCCTAGAAGCAGGAAATCTCTTTTAAAGCCCAGTTCCTAGAGAATGTCTGGCTTAAAGTGCATGAATAGCTGCTGCTGGTATGCAAAGAATTACCTATATGTATATAAAGTATGAGTTGGTACCATGTTGAATCAGGATCTTACTTTCCTAGCAAGCAATTTTAGCCAAGAGCATTTTACTTCATATCCAGGCATACTTACGTGAATACTTCCATCCCCCATCCCGCAATGGCTGTGAAGAGCCTTGGGCCTAGATCCCGGGCCGGGTTCATGGCACAGCCGCTGTTCATTCCCAAGGAGCAAGTAAGAACAATTATAAGTAGTCCTACTGCAATTGGCTCCAGGCCCTTTGGTACGCTGTTATTTCTGGTGTCAAAAATAGCAAATATAGCCAGAAGAAGAACAGCTGTTGACATCACCTGGCCAATGAAAAGAAAAGGAAAGTATATTGAATAAATACATACAGATACCTTCCAATAATGAAAAGAGGGGCTATGGCAGCTCTGTGAATTGTGGTGACTTAGAGCTGGTATTTAGATTTATCCCACTGTACAGAGTAGCAAAATTTGGAACCCAATGCCTCTCTGCTTCACAGTAATGAGAAGTTTTGATATCTGTACTAAAAGAAAAAGACAAAAAATGTGCTGAGGACATTTGAAAAAAAAAAAAAATCTGCAACAACCTGGTGTGGAAAGAAGAGAGGATTTAAAAGGCATCACCTGTGTGAGGTCTGATGCTTTGTTTCCACATATTTTCCTATCAATTTGACAGTTCTATTTACTTGATTTTTTAGTAGTTCTGCTATGCCAATACAATCAGTTACATTGATATCAAAGTGTTTTATGTGACTGTAGCTTATGCTGATAAATTAGACTAAATATGCACCTCTTTATCCAGGTACAGCATAACACAAGAAAAAAAAAAGAGTGAAGTCTACAAAGTCAAAACTGAGCAACTAAAAAAATTAGGAATTACCTTAAATTAAGGTTGTGTGTGTAACTAATGTGAACTCTGTATTACATGTGCTAATTGAGATGACAAAGGAAATTTTCTTGGAATTACTTTGATGGAAGTGCTGCTCTGCTTAAATTATATGCTTTATAAATGTCAATTTTGCTAATAATTAACTTGGGGAAGAAACAGACAAAAGTTTCAGCAATGTCAAAACATTCAATTTCTACAATGATTTGAAGAAGTTTAAGGGGTTTTAAAATTATTTTTGTTTCATCTGTTTTTAATTTTGTTTTAAAACATCCACGGGTAAAAAAGATCTTATGGAAAAGTCTGTTGACTGATTGAAAGACCAGAACTGTCTTTCATATAAAATGTAAAATCAACATTTGGATTTTTTGAAGCTAGATTTTGCAATCTGCAAGTCCTTTATGTAAGGAATTCCTGTGCTCTAGCAATCCCTAGTTTTTCATAGCTTTCTTACACAGTATTTATTCCATATATGCCTGAAGAAGACAGGTAAATTGATTAGAAGTAGATAGAAGATATGAAACTTCATTTTTCACTGTTGGATAAGTGGGATTAGAGAATACAGATTGGAAGTGGAGATTTTTTTCAGATTCAGTCATTTGAAAAATAACAAAAGGTTGAAGAGGAGGCTTATGGTAGCAGAAAACTCAGTTGTTCAAGGTGTGTTAAACTGGCTGCTTAAGCGTTACTTAAGGAATAATAGGCCCACAAAATGGGCTGGATTTTGATGTAAATGGACATATTTCTGCTGCAGTTTATGGGAAAACATTGATTTATGCTGGGGAAAACCTCTTACATGTATTGCATTTAAGACTTGTAGAGTGCAACAATTAATATGATGTATGTGAAAAGAACAACTTGATATTATCTTGCTTGTAAAATATGACTAAAATGTAAGAAACAGCATTGCATTCTCATTGTTATTGCACACAGTGATGTATCACCAAAACGGTGAAATTCATCATACCTGTTAGAGATCTACATTTTTTTTTCACTGCGTTTTTACAGTTTTCAGGATGTTTTATTTGTAGAATCAAGATACCAAGTGCACTTACCTGATCTGCAAATCCATTTATGAGGGACAGATATGGAGCTGGATATGTTGCAAAGATATGTGCTGTTGCATTAGGTCCTGTGACTTCAAGTGTTCCATTGCTGTACTCCATAAAGGCATCTATAGAAAACAGCCATTACCTGGTTGCATTTCTCCATAAACACTAGTTTTTCTAGGACTATAATATATTTGATAGGTCTGTGGACTTTACATTCTCAATTGAAACTGATCGTGGATTTGAGGTGATGTACTAATCATACCTTCCTGCCTCATCTCTCTTTCTGGCCTTGAAGTACTTGGTTTTATGCTTCACAGCTTTCAAAATGGGGCTGGTTTTGGCCCTGCTCATTTTTCCAAACTTAGTGCCAGGGAGCATTTTCTTATTCTGAACACTGCTGCATTATTCTAAGAGGTGCTATATTTGGCATGATGCCCCCAAAATGCATAGCGTCCTGAGTGTACTGTTGTGGATTCCCAGCCACCAGGAACTACTGCTATTCCATTTGACGGTTGTGCAGTGACTTCTGGGAATGAACTCTCCTGAGACACCTCCTCTTCTAAAGGAGAATTTTTCCCTCTGTGTGAGCTTTACACCCAAATACTATGCTAATCACCCAAGATGTGTGAGGGGAGAGGCTTGCCCCAAAACTTCAGTTCTTAGTATATTTAAGTTAGTGTATTTTTATAAAGATTTATGTATATTGTAAATACATGTATGCTTATGTTAGTATATTTAAAGTGTATCTTAGATACTATAATATGACTTCTGTGTTGGAATATTTTGCTGCCTTGGCAAGCCCTGAAATGTTAGAAATAGGAAGACACTAAGATGAAGCACTCACAAATCTGCACAGACAGGCACAAATAACAAACACTATGCCTTTATTTCACTAGTGGATCCAATGATGAGGTGATATTTCTGGGTAAAGAAACAGCTCCACATCTCTCATGGAAGTCATGGTGAGGGTGGTGAGATTCTCCCAAAGCTAGCAGATGAATCTACTTTTTTGGCTTTGCTTAAGGCCATGACATGGGTGCAGAGAATATTTAGTTGTTTACTTTGGTCAGGCTCTCTCACTTTCAGTGTCAGATTGTTTTGTTGCATTTAACTATTAGGGAAAAAAAGGATAAGGAAGAGAAAAATGCTCAGCTGTGAATTACTTTGTACACTTTTAGAAAGGCCTCATGTTTAGCAGCCTAGCATATATGTTCCCTCACTCTTTCAGGAAAATTGCTGAAAATGAAAGCACCTAGCTCAAATATGCATGTATGTCCATTTTCATTTTTTCTCTGTTGCACCTAGACTGAGCATTGTCTGCACACACAATGCCCATAAGAGGGGCTTTGGAGGAGATGGGCTGGGTCAGTAGAAGCAGAGTTTTGGAGCAGGTGATTGAAGCAACTTGTTCTACTGTGTGGATTCATCAAGTCAGGGAGTCTGTGAATAAGCTTTTTTCCCTTTGTGGCACACTGTGTAAAAGAAACATGCCTCAAGGACAGTGGATTTTTTTTTTCTTTTTTTTCCATCCTTATATGTGGCCCCTTTATCACTTTATGTGGAGTTCATTGCCTTGGAGAGCTACCTCTCTAGGGCCGCCTGAAGTTTAGTCAGGAAGGACTTGATCTCATATCCTGTAACCTCAATGAACGACGTTGGTGATACTTGCCTACAGGCACTTGAATCAGGTCTTTTACTAATTTGCTTGGAAGATGAATAGCACTATATCCTGGCTATTAAGTAATTTAAAATCCTTACTGAGAAATACATGATCTCAGAGTATCTGATTTCCCATGAATAATTTTTCTAAATTTCAGAACATTTCCTGGAGTATTAGTGTTTCAGAAAAGTTGTAGGATACCTGGAATGTTTGAGCCTTTTTTCCTTTCAAACTCTTTATGCTTCTTCCTTTCTTTTTTTTTCATGGCTTTAGCTTCAGTCCTGCCATTAGCCCTGTGTGAACATAGTCCTCTGCCTGCTTGGCATTCATTGAAAAATTGAGACCTTAGAGATTGCCTGACCTCTAGTTTGTCCTGTGAGCATGTCTAAGGTGTACTCACCATAATAAATCCCAAAGACAGCCGCTGCTCCAACGAATGCTCCCAGGAGTTGTGCTAATATGTAAATTGGTAATTTGGTCCATTTTAATCTTCCAGTCACGCACATGGCTAATGAAACAGCTGGGTTTATGTGACCACCTGAAAAATAAATCACAAAGTAAGTCTTATGGATGACTTGGATACATGAGAATAGGTGAAGGATTTGTAAAACATGGGTACTTTTGAGCACAATACTAGTACATGCTTTGCTAGATGTTATTTTGCAATTAAATGCTGACTGCAATTAAACTGAAACAAGTTGGAGGGAGGAGGAGGAAAGACACCAAGATCCAGCTTACCTCTTGATGTTTGCAGGCTCTGCTATTTCGGACTGCTGTCCTGCAGTATATCATCTATAGACAACTTTTCTGGAAGAAGCCTAAATGTGCCCTATTGGTTGTAATGGGAGAGTCCATCACTCTGCATATATTGTCTCTCCTTAAGGGCTTTGGCTTTTTATTTTTAAGGGAGAATTGGGACAGCACAACATTCATTCAGTTTAGCAAGTATGTATTAAGGACTATTACTGGGTTGATCATGTATCTTGAGGCAGATCTGGAGTACTCTGGATTTAAGTCATGGTTATATCCCTGTCTTCAACCTGGGGTTACTTAGGAACTCAGTTTCCATGACCATAAAATAAAATTATATTAGGGCTGTCCAGCTTCATGCTGACTGTTGGTGAGCTATGCCTAGATGGGACCTGGGGACAGCAGTGCGTAGTTCTTCATCACGTTTTCATAAAGCTCTTACATCCTCCAGAAAGGTCTATGATAAGGAAACTGATAAAGTAGCTGTGCTGAAACAGAGTTTTATTTCCTGTGAAATTTCCTTCCTTTGCATTTAGGAGTAGCTATACCTAAATGCACACATGGAAAAGATTTCAGCAACATTGGAATTCTTGGTGACAATTTCCGTTTCTGAAATATATTATTATGTCACATGCTAGTCACTTCCCTCAACACCTTTTATCAACATGGAAAAAGTGTTGAATGCTTTTGGAAAAGTTAATTGTTTACAAATATATAGTTGATGCTTAAGAAATACAAATCGCTAAATAAACAAACAGATGAAACAGTACTCCACAGTAAAAATATAGTAAACCCCAAGTTTTGCAAGGATATAGTAGATCCATTGCTTACCTTCCAGGTAAAGTCTCATTTCAGCCTGTATGGTTATCAGAAAAAATGGCCTTTGTCTTTAATAAAATAACTAAAAGAACGTGACCTTTGTCTGTCAAAGGCTAATGATAGAGAAAGGGCCTCTATGTACAGTTTCTGTGTTTATTTGCACTTCAGGTCAGTGAGTCATTATCTTATGAAATCCAGGCACCTTTGATACATAATGAACTGACAAACATAGATAACGAGCTGGATAAAACCTTCTTTGTATTATTTCCAAAACTCTGACCTAGTAGCACCAGTCTTGAATTAATTTTGAATTCCTCACTGTGTTTCAAATTCTTCAGCACAGAGCAAATAGATGGATGGCACCTTATTTAACAGCTCTTCATGTGAATTTTGATAAATTGTTGTCTTGTCTTTTGTTCTTTACTCTCGCTGGAATGAATCATTTTCCTTTCTTTCAACACCTGATATTGTTCCCCACTTGTATATAATACAGGGTGATTGTGATGACCAGGACAAGTCATAATAATATTAGAGATGTCTGATTAAATCTGGAAAGGAAAAGTCTAGTTGAAGGCACTCATGCTGATATAGAGGAGTTAAAGGATTCTTGGTCCCTGTGCCACTGGTATTTTTCTGTTTTAAAAAAAAAAAAAAGTCTGCTTTGGACAGTGTGTTCCCCATTCTTTTGTAGTTGCAGTGATCACAGTCATGAGTTTGAAATACTGATTTGGAAAAAATGGTAGGAGATTTTCTAGACACTGAGGAAAATTAGATGGAGGAAAAGCAAAAAGAGGAATTTTCCTAGATAAAAGAACTCAAATTCACCTAGTGTGCAGACTATATATTTTATGTTACCATTAATTTAGAACTTCATAAAGAACTGATGCAAAATACTTCAGCAGTACTTACACATAAGACTTCATGGCCAAAGAGCCACAGAATTCGCTTACAAATTCTATATAGGAACTGATATTCTAGTGTCCACTAGTAATCATATGTTGAGTGGTCACAGCCTATTGAAATATCTGTTCCTATTCTTTCACAGAGAAAATTAACTGCATGCAGAATCCTTTGTCATGGGAGAAACACAGGAAGCACAATGCCGCAACATCTACAACTGCTCTGCCCTGCTGGGATTGAACGCTAATCTTCTGTGTAATGGAGATTAATATCCCTTAAAGATGCAAATGTAAGACAGGTTAGTGTCTTTACAGGTTTTTTTTCATGATACTGCATTAGAAGAGTTTACCTGCCTACATATAAACTGAAAGCTGTAGTTTAAAGTTGTTTAGATAATAGGAATGTACTGCTGAATTAACTTTGTGTGATATTAAGGAACAATTCTGCTCTGTGTCAATGACAGTAACAAGACTGACTGTTTTGCAGTACCTTGAGCACTTTCTAATGTGAACTTAGAAACTGCCTCATGTATAGTGTTTCTGTAAAAAATTTGTAAAAGATAAGAGAAATGGCCACAGTAATTTCTGTTATAGCAACCACTTACAATGGCCTAGTAATACCTAGAGATAGCTGCCTAGATTTGCTTTACCCTCTTTATGAAGGGTAAGAAATGCCTCTGAGAATTGCAGTACAAGGGCACCATTTGCTTTAAGACAACAATATAAGCTCCACATATAACACAGTGTTGTGTATTATAATAGATAACACTGTGTATTAATACAACCCATCATTTTCTATTTTAAAGGGAAAATTTAAATGTTAAAAGCAGTTATGCTAATGTTTCTGATATTAATTTGGCCAAACAGAATGGTGGAAATAGGAAACAAAGTACCATCCAGTATGGCACGTGTAGACACTGATTGGTTAGCCCAGCTACAGAGAAAAAAGAGATTCCTGACCAATACATATTGAGGAAATGTTATGGCAGCAACAAAAGGGCAGTGACAGTACATTGACAGTGTATCACAGAGTATGTCTCTAGTACTGAATCTTTTGCTGTTTCTGCTTTCTATGATCTGCTGCTTCTGCAAATCAGTAGGCAGGAGCAGACTTGCTACTACCTGTCATAGGATATGAAGAGATAAATTGCACTGCATAACATGAACCCTGCTCGTTATACCCATTAGTGGGTCATTCTACTTTCTCCCTAGCTGGCAACCATTTTAGCGGGTGTCTGCTGGACTCTCTAAGCTTTCTGTGGTTATTTCCTTCAACATGGTGCTTATGCTGTCCAGGATCATCTCTGTTGATAGAATTTTCAAAGCAGGACCAAGCAGATTTCCAGTTTACACAGACCACTTTCCATAAAGGCCAGAGGTCTGCCAAGGTTTGCATGTTGTAGTTAAGATCAGAATTTGGTGGAAAATTTTGTCAAACGCAAAGAATAGAAGGAAACAAGAAGACCACAAAAGATTTACTAGCGAAACACTGATGCAGACTCTGCTGTAATAGTGCTTGCTATTGCTAGATACATAATTGTTTATACTGTGAAATGGAAGTAATTTAATAAGGTTGTCTTAAAACCATGACAATAAATGCTATATAAGGAGAAAAAAAAGTCACTTACCAGATATGCCCCCAGACACATACACTGCTATGGTGACTGCCATTGCAAATCCAACTGATACTGTCATGGGCCCACCATGGGCTCCTCGGCTAAGGACAGCCTGTCCCACGCACCCACATCCAAGTGCCTGTATTTTGAAAGAGAAATGTAAAACCATGAATGTGTCTCTCAAATGTTACTGGTTAGTTTGCAGCTCCTGCTGCTGTCCAGGTATAGCTGAAAATATTGTTAAATATTGAAACAGGGCTAGAATTTGAGGTTAGTGGCATATGTGCCATTGCTGCAACAAACATTATGCTCTTTATTTTCCCCTGCTCTGTGACCAGGAAGAATGTCTGCTAATAAGAACCTCTCTCTCCCCAGAAAACACTGTACAATGATGGGATACAGATCCAAACCTGGAGCCTAAACAAGGTCTCACAGCATCTACAATAAATCTCTGCATCTGAAAGTGAAGAGAGAATTAATTGTGTGGTAAGTTTTCAGTTTCAAATTGTTGTTATAAGCAATGAAAAAATTACTATAAAAGTTACGAAAGATAGTTTAAAAAGCTTTTAATGTTTAATGCTGGAACTTTGGAATGAGACAACTTTCTGGAGATTAGAGTGCGTGTTACTGTTATGCTTCCTTGATATCATATATTGCTCTATCAAAATATTTCACTGGCTCTGCAGCTTGAACAATTAACTGAAGTGGGGATACCTGAATAATTCACATTGGAGTATTCTCAATGGATTTAAACTTGCTTACATTTTATGTTGGTTCCCCTCAGAATGAAGTTCAGCAACACATTTAAATGTATGCTTAAGATCATATTTATTCAGTTCTAAAGCTTCTGCTTAGCTTCAAGCATATGTTCAGGTCCTATTAAAGTTGGTAGGAAAGATTTTCAAAGGTACAAAAGGCCTTTAGTTTAAGATAGACTAGCTTATCTGTTTCTGCCAGAAATCAATTTGTTTCTTTGAAAATATCCTTTTAAAATATATGCCAAGTGCTTTGCTGAATAAGGACCCTACACTTTATGGAAGATATCAAATAATATCTATAGTCTGAAAACTTTTGCTTCTCTGCAATTGTAGGTGATCTGGATCATACTATTTCTGGGATGTGACTAGATTTATCTTCAGCAACCTTAACTATTTTGATGTTAAATTGGAGATGTGTGTATATATATAGTGTATATATATTCCTTCTTTGAAGGTACATGGGAATCTGATTTTTTTTTTTTTCCTTCCTTTAAAATTATTCCATCTTAGCTAATGCAGTTTCTTTGGTTAGACTCCTTGCTTCCCTTTAGTGTTCTGTGATTACTGTGTGTCATCAGTGACTGTTTTGCAAATATTCTTCCTAACTATGCATATTTGAATACATAAAATTTAGTTATTTTAGAAATGCTTATTTTCAGTTGCAAGGCAGTTGCATTCTGAAACTGCAAAGTAATGGGAAAATCTCTCCTGCTTTAGAAATAGACTGTGCTGAAAAGATTGAGGTTTAACAAGCAAGTCCTGCTAGTATAGATGTAATTTAAACATGCAAAATCATACTTTCGTTTCCATTATTTCCCCAAGGGTTTTAACTATAATACCAAAATGTGACAGAAAAGCTCTTAATAAAATTACACTCGTAACCAGCTTTGCAATGCAGATGGAGTTTCTGTTATAAAAGTGCCCTGAGACTGTGTCATATACCCAGGTGCAGTTCTTGCCTTGAGGTTATAATCATGCGAGCAAACAAAGCCCTGTCTGGTGCAGAAGTGTTACAGCTGTCAGGTTACATCAGGGTAGGGTGGTGTTAGACAGCAGTAGTTTATTGGGCTGCGTAATTGAAAGTTACAAGATGTATTTCGAGCTGCAGTCAACTGCTGTGCAAGGGATGACATGTGCTTACATGGGGCATTCTCTCATTGCCATTAGTATCACATACCTAGCAGTTCAAATGGTAAGCACAAATGCGCATACAGATAGAAAACCAAAACAAAATACATTTTAGTTGTTTGCAGCTGAAATTACATGATTTTTTAAAAAAAATTCATATGAGACAATTGTACTCACCACGTATTCATATGTTTAATTAATATGGGAAGAATGGGTATACTGGAATTTACAAAGTTTAAGATTAGTGCACATCTAGAGGAGGTGTAATTAGCATGTTCTAGCCTTCGTTTTCCAGACTTCTCACAGGGAGTATTCCAGAAATTGTACCAAGCAAGATTTAGTGAAAGATATGGCTCAGACATGGAGCAAGTTCAGTAGGCTGGTCTGGGGCCCTGTGTACACTGGGGTGCAGTTTGTATTCAGGCAAGCAGTTAGATCTATAAGTATGCACTTGAGTTCTGAAATGGCATAGGCAAAGTTTTGTGGATTCAAAAAAAGGCCATTCTTTTGATAATATCACTCCTTTCTGTAAGGATGATGAAAAAAAGAGAACAGGAGAGGGGGAGATGGGTATAGAAAATGATAAGGGACAGTAACCGCATCTGTGTATATTGACTAAAAATTCACAATAGGGAAGGAAATAACAGAGGGAGGCCATACCCTTCCCTGATTACCGGAACTGATGAGAATCATACAGAAACAGCTGTGCAGTCCTCTTGCATAATAGCTTCTGCTCTGCACGTCATAGGGAAATATGCAATGCCAGACACACCAAATTTGTGCTAACCAGTGTCAGAAAACTCAGTCTACAAACAAGGCAGCATACAAGCCAGCTTGAACACAGCTGCATTGGCTTCTTGCTCAGTGGACATGGTAAATGACTGCCTGCTCACGTACAATGAATGAACGCTACTGCGGGCACAGTCAGTGTGTGCCCGTTCTGGGATGGGGAAACTGGGAACTGAACCTGCAAATCTGAACCATGTCACGATAATATTTTTTCCATCTGCTGTCATTTTAAGAAGGAAAGAAAAAATTTTCTCATACCTACTGTAACTAGGTTGACATAACTGGAAACTATCACCTAATCATGTAATTATATGAACAGCAATTTAATACCCTGTGAATCTTTGCTTGGCTGAGTTAAGACCAACTAGATCATCAAGTTGTAACTGAATATTCTAAGTTTCTAGGCCAAGCTCAGCCATCAGCTGCACCCACAGAAACTCATTGATTGAAGCACATGGGGTCGATGGGAGTTTAATTTACAGTAGAATATAGCCAGATCTGTTTGTCTTATCTTACCTGGTTTTTATCTTAGTAGTTTTCTATAGCCTGATCTGCTTAAATTTACTGGAGTGGCTTCAGTACTGACTTTTTGTTCACAAAGTAATTAGATTACTGTCATAAATAACATGTTCGGGTGTGGAATAGCTGTCTGGACATTCCCTGCCAAAAAAACTTGCTTCATAGACATTAGATCCTTCTCTTTGTCTTGGGTAACAAGGTTAATGTTAGGAAAGGAAACAACTGGCCTCCAAAGAGCATAATGTCCTGTTAATCCCTGAAGCTTGCAGAACTTTATCTCTATCCCACTCATCAGAGAGAGTAAAGATCATTTTGTGTCCATCTGTGCTATTTTCAGGATTTTTGCAAATGCTTGTAATAGCATTTTTCAGTGTAAATAGGATTTCCTGCAAGATCTGAATCCAGACATTTAGGGAATCCGGTTTTCCTACATGGCCTATAAAGCTTTACACATCTTAAAGCAGAATGCTTATATAAAAAAGGCCCCTTTTATCAAACAGATTTAGTGGTAGTATGCATTCATAGCCATACACTCTTACCATAACATTGAAGAAGCAACCAAGGCTCCTGCTTTTCAGCACTGTGGAGACCATGACGTGTGTTTTGTTATATCTTGTACATCACCAGCTGCCAAGCTGTGTTGCGTTACATACCTACAGTGGGGTACCATAGATGGCCCTGCAGGCAGAGTATGGCCTCAATGGCTGCACAACTGATGATGCTCTACACAATACAAGAATTCAGTGTGCTACAAGGAACTCAGAGTCAGCAGTTACAAAAAACCCCCATATTTCAATTATAAACTGTACACTTTCAATCAGGAAACACTAGAAAAATAGTTCAGATTTCTATTTTAGTCAATTTTCAGGACAGAACTGTACTTAAACAACCACAGCTACTTAAGAAGAATCTCCAAGGATCCCTCCACCATTTCACAATTGTCTGTAGGGATGCCTTTGTTCAGGGGAGGCAGCAACCCTGCCCCTTTCCCACGCCACACTCCCACCTATGTTCTACTGTTCTGCAGACAAGCATTTCCTGCTAGCCCGCGACTTGTCTGCTCCCCTATTTCAGACTGGGTGGATTTGCAGGACTGCTCTGGATTCTGCCACACGAGTGTGTTTTCCTGCACAGTGCTGTGAAGGGGACGGGCTCTCAGGGCCGTGCAGTGCCTTAGGCTCAAGCTGTGTGCTTGTGATTCCTAACGTTACCCATTCCGAGTCTGTGGAAGCAGAGCAGTGTTTCTGGGACACTTGAGGACATGAGAGCAAGCCCTGGTATTTCACTTCTTAGGGAAGCCTCCATGACTTCTCCAAGCAGCCAGACTTAGCACTGCATATTTAGGCTCTTAAAGGCAGGGGTACAGGCAGGAAGAGTCAGAGAGTCCTTTGGGGATTGGGAGAAGTAGTTGCATTTGCCCTTCATTTCGGGTGGAGATCTCTGACCAAATTTCCCATGAAAATATTAGAGGGTTGTTTGTGGTTTACTGTAATCTTGTACCGTTCCCCCTGCCTCCCATTAATGTTCCCATATACAGTTAGTGTGTTGCTTATAGAAGTAATAAATAAACTTTTCAGATAAGAGGCTGATTACTAAATTGAGGGTGTCCTTCTAAGAAGGTCTTTAATTTGGAGTGTATTTTAGAACTCACTTTCATTTCCAATCTCTTTATTTTCAAAGCCAGTCTGCGTAAGAATTTATCTATTGCTTTTCATAATAAGGTGTTTTGTAATGGATTAGAAACTCTTTCCATATAAAGCCATATTTTTGCTATGTTTGTGTATTATGTAGTGCTTTAATTCAGACTGGGCTCCTAAGCATTCTTTCAATAGGGATGGTAATGATAACAGAAACAGAAATAGAGACACGTTAATCTACTAAAATTCAGGGCATTAGCTCTGCAGGAATTCAAGTTGCAGGAAACTCCTGTTCTTCCAGGAAAGAGCAATCTTCATCTAATTTCATGTTTAATATTTGCTGTCTTTTGTTAAATCAGATAGTACTTAAAAAATTTAAGGTGAGATAAAAATACAGCTTACTAGTCAAGTAATTTTAAAATACTTTAAAAGCACATGGCTGTTATTTTATCATTAATTAAATATTTTGGTGGGGGGTAGGGGGATTTCTGTACATTATTATTTAATCAAACTTGAAGTAATAAAAAATCGCTATATCCGTTCTCCTGATGATCTCCTGGGACACAACCAATATCCTCTTGGGTTCAAATGGATTTCCCTTTATTTTTTTCAGACTTGCTATCTAATAAAATAAGAGATTGAAAAAAAACCCTTATCATTTAGTTAATTAAATAGTATAGACATAAGCCTTAAAATGATTGCCATTTTGAAACCATTTTTTTAATGACAGAAAGCTTACTACTTGGAGACATGAATGTAAATTTAATAAGGCTTTGGATGAATTGTGTATATAAACCTTTTAAAACATATAAAGACCTGGTTCAAATTGGTCTGTGGGAAAAAATACAGTGAAAATATTGGGGGACAGACTATGTTGTGTTATATAAACTGATGCTTTTAAATTTTATTATTGCTTTTGCACATGCACTAGCAGACAAATAAAAGCTTGAAATCACCTAGAGAGAATGCAGAGGTCTGCATTCTCTCATATTTTATTACAATTAATATTGTACTCTTCATCCTGAAATGCTAAAATGCTTTTTTCCTGATTATATAGGGCAACTGGCTTGAGTCAATTTCTTCAGTGAAGATTATTTTTATTTTCTTACTGAATTTTAGAAATTCAGGAGAGAAAGGAAATGAAACATGTCATATTCAGATACAAACTTTCAGGAGTGAAACATGGCCCCTTGCAAAGGGGCTAGGAAGAAAAGGCTAGGCAAAGGAAGAAAGTCTTACGGAGTAGCTTCTTGAGGAGAAAAAGAGCCTGTTCATGTGCTGCTTCCCTCCCAGGTTACTCATTTATTCTTGAGCTGAGATGCACTTCTCTGCTTTGCTGAAAAGATTAAAATCTTTCTAAACTCTTAAAATGTGTTTAGTCTCTGTTAGGGTCCTCAGGGAACTGTACCATTCAGAGAGAGTACAGGAGTGGGCATTGCAGTTTCTGAGAAACGTGTTCTGTTATCTCTAAGGACTATAAGGGTACCCGTGTCTTTTCTTTTTCCTTTGGGTGCTTGAACAGGGTGGCTGGATCTTTGCTGTGCCCTCATGGTTGGAGGTGCACGGTTATGAATAATTAAAGCCTTGGTATGTTCTCTTCCTAAGCTTTTCTTACGGAAAGCTGAATGCTACTAATAGTAAAGAAACCTTTGAGGAATAGGTTAGAGGAACTGAGTCGAGGTTGCTGTTAAACCAGACCATGGATTGGAGACCTCGCTAGAATTCACTTTTAGCCAGAATCGTTTATTGAAGTGTTGAGATCACAAAGATATAAACTCACTGTATGGCATGAACTACATTTATTATCTTTTATTCTGTTCTCCAACTGTTTATGACAGTTTAAAAAAGTTATTACTTTTATTACCTTATTACCTTTTATTTGGTGAAACTTTTGAAAAAACAGTCTGTAAATTTGTGTCTGTAAAATGTAAATTCAAGTTTTGCACTTGCAGTTAAATTTTGGAAGGGTGCAAGTGTTCTGTGAGGCTCAGGGAGATTGCCTACACTTCAGTCCTATAGATGCAAACTTTCTGGAAAAAAGTGCATCTATAGAAAAAGGTCTTGGAAAATTAAGTTCAACTTACTGGAACTTCTTGGTTAAACAATGAGAGCTGAGTTATGTGTTGGGGCTGATGTTGTAGAGATGAAGATAATTCTCTTCTAAAACTTTCATGCAACACAGAACGTCTGAGTCACCCGAAAGTTTAAAATGTCATATACTGGAAAACTCAAGTTTGTATTGAAAACAAAAGATTTCCTGTGACTTTTCAGAGTTACTTGCTGTAATAAACATTTCAGGGTAAAAGAACAATTATATGACCTTCCATTCAGTTCTTTCACACTCCTAACTCTTCAGTTGAATTAAAGAATAATTTCAGGGAAACAGAAGTGTTGGCTAGAAAAAAAGTTAATTGATTTTGATAATAAAATTATAGAAAAAATACCAGTGTGCAAGAACACCTCCTTAACCTCAGCACCACTAAGAGTCTTCATTACCACTTTTACTTCTGTTTTGATGCTGATTTAATACAGTTGCAAGAAAGAGAAAGAGTTTGCACTTCTTTACCAGAATCATTAGCAACATTTCATGCTGTCAAAATATATGCAACTGGTATGTTTGCAGAAACAGAAAAGACTCTGAGTTAGTGATGGCAGGGAAAGGAAGCATCTTATTCCCATAAAATGAGTGGTTTTGGTCTGGAAGTGCAGGATTAAATTCTGTGACATTAGATTTATGAGTGACTTTTATTATTTATTGGTTGTACTATAGTATTGCTGCTAGAGACCCTAATGTGTAGATCTCTGTGGCATAAGAGCTGCTTTTCAGAGTACAAACATTGCTAAGGCCCATGGTATTTGTAGCATTACATAGTATTTAAAAAGCTGTTGAGTGCTATTTCAAAATACCAATTATAAGTAAGACTTAATAACCTTTTGTATCTAGCTTTGACTAATTATACAAGATTCTGTATGCCTGGAAAGTCATTGCTGATGGCAAACAAGGCAGCTGTTAGAAGCTACTGCTATTTAATTTTCTACCTTAAGCAAAACTTGTTGTAAGCAATTTCATCCTATACAAAGAAAGAGTCTCCACAAAAATTTAGAACATGGAATTTATCTTTCTTTAAAATTTCTAAGTAATAATTTTGCATTAAATGCTAAACACTTATTTAAGGAGTAAATGATCAAAAGCTACATTTGCTTTCATGTAATAACATCATGTAACGAGGATTCCAATGCATGTTTGGAATAAGGGATATATATTACTGTACAGTATTGTAATTGAATGCACTGTAAAGTAGGGCCACAAAAAGATACGGAAAAGTTGTTTAAATTTTAATCTTCTGGACTGAGCAAATCCACAGAACATAATACTTAAAGATTTTTCAGGCAAGACTAAACTCTGCAGCAAAACAGGAGTGATAACTTACATAATGAAGTGGTCAGAATATGAAAGCAAAAGATAAATAGCCTTCCTTCTTATAAGTTGGACTATTTGCAGTGTGGAGAGTCATGCATTCAACTTATGTTCATGCACTGCATCCTTTGCACACACACAAACATTTGCTTCAGTGGGAGTTTTGCAAGAGGTTCCCCACCTCCCCTTGGAAACTAAGCTTTGGGATAGGAATATATATATATACACACTGCCCACTTGTCTTTGTATGCTCAATGGAAGCCTGTATTCTATTTCAGCAAGGAAATGTATACTGCTCTGGACTCAGGAGATATCGGCTCCTGTGCAGCTCCTTTCTGGGAAACTGTGTTTAGTAAGATGCTCTTGAGAGTGAAAATGAAATACAAACTATGTTAGGTGAGCAGTAGCTGGTAAAGGAAGCCACATGGCCTGTTTGGCATCTCTTTTTGGAACTGTTCCAATTCAGATATACTTAATGGCATAAGCCAGAGTAAATTCCATTTTGTTTGAGAGCAATGCAGCCAAGTTCCAAAGGGGAAATACGGAGAGCAGCATGATTAAAAGCAGAAAGGCAGTTGGATAGGTGACTTCCAGACAGACTCACTGAAAAGTCACATCAACCATCCATCTGATGCGGCATGGCTTCTTGACTCTGCTGTGCTGGCACCCAGGTATTGTCCCCCAGAGTAACGCATAGGAGCCCCAAGAGGAAATGCACTGAACCAGGAGACACACTGGAGAACAGAAAGCTCTCCAGAGAGCTCTTTCTCAAGGGAGGCCTCAGGGGCAGCCCCAGCCACAGAAGGCCGAGGCTGTGTCGGAGGCTGGGAAATGTGTGTGTGCTCTGGCCTCTCAGCCACCATGGTACAAGCAGGCAAGTCGTCTCTCGCCTCAGGGACCTGTTGCATAGGTGTAGGCTGGAGGGATCGGTCACACAGTTTGGTTCCAAACACACAGTGTAAACCCCACATTGCTCTGTATCCATTTCCTGGAAAACAGTTGCGTCCTTTTCAAATGTTCATTGAAAAGTTTATGTGTAGATTGTGGGTTTTGTGGATATTTATTCTAAATTAAAAATGACACAATTAAACTTTGCATGTTGGGGGGTTTACCATGTGACAGCACCAAGGTAGATGTAAGGAATGGGCAGGAGTTTACAAATAATCTGCAAATATAAATACCCAGCATAATGCATGCTTCTCATTGCCTGTACTGCAAGTGTAAGTTTCGTTAAAACTGCATCACTCCATTTGTTTTACAGAAATCACATAAGAGGTGAAGTGCAACATTTTCTCAGCTTGATGGAACCTTATGAAGTGAACAGGATATAGTTCAAGACAGTAACCAAAAGCTCAGTGCAACGAAAACCACATGCAATTTGCATTTGGTTATGGACTGTACATTTTGGGTTTTCTGCCCCAGTTTTTGTCTAGAGTGTAATTAGAGAAGCTGTGCTATGCCTTGGGCAATAATTCAAGGCTTGATACTGAAATAAATACTTGTTCCCCCAGCAGAATAGGTCTAAGGGTAAAATAGCCTAACTGCCAGCAGGATTACCCAAACAGGCGATAGTGGCAGCTGCTGTGTATACAATTGGATCCGCCTATACAGCAGGGCACTTCCAAGTTCCTAGAGTTTAGTGTTCCTCACTGAGCCCCCGGAGGTTGAAATCAGGTGCTTTGATAAGCAGAGGGAGGGCTCACATAGGCTATGTCTGTGTTACCAAGTTGTGCAGTGCAGGCAGCTGGTTCAGAGAACCTGACCGTGAACATCTCCACTTCAGTTTCATCAGAAAAGAATTCAGTTTACGTGCTCTGAGACCATGCTGCAAGGCAAACCACAGCATATTAAGTAGGGATGGCCAAGAGATGTTATCCAAACTGTATACCCAGTGACTTTCTCAAGGCTTGTTGTCTCAAATCTGTTCAACATTGCAGGCAGAGCCCTTCTAACTCCCAGGTCAAGGCTCGGGTTTTGCCTGATGAGTGATTTCACTTTCTAGATGTCCTGAAATTAATCTTATGGTTTGTACATTTTCCAGTTTGGAAAATAATGTTGTAAGGCTCGAGAGTTACCAAAGATGGTAGTTTAAGCTGTTAATATTATGTGGTCTGTGATGTTGTTCTCCAGAAAAAAATAGAAATCGGTGATTCAGAGGGACAGAATTTCACCCAGCTAACTTCTAGAGGTGCTAGGGTGGTCACAGATTTGGGTACGGTCAGCTAGCATTGACTTCGGGACAGAGCCTGTGGGTGATAGAAAGGTTTGTCCCTGCCTTGCTCCCTGGCACAGGTGCTCCCCACAGGCTGTAAAGCCCATCAAAATTATATGAAATGGCTTTCAGCAAAGATCTGAATCAACTGTGCTGTAAGCTGTGAACTCTTGTCTCACTTTCACTTTGTAACAGGATTAAGACACAGTAATAGGATGGTGGAAGAAAGCCATCACTTCTTTTGCGTTCATGGTATCTGTTTTTCAAGGATTTCTGCCCTCTGACTTACCAGGGTGCCCCTTCATTAGCTCCACTTTAAGTTAAGGGTTTAGTATTTATCTGTTCTTAAAGAGAAACTACTTGATAGCTGACAGCCTAAAAGCAGTAGCAATAAATAGCAGCAGCAAAGTCCATTTCTTCACAATAAATGCTTTGTACTGCCACTAACTTGTGCAGTTTAAACATAAATCAAGCACTGAGAAAGATGCCGTTTAATCCATGTGAGGCTCTTCTCTGCTTTAAGCCAAGGTTGAAACTACAAAGGGTAAGACAGATTTGAGAAACTCCGATTATCAACGACAATTTTGTAGCTTCATTTGCTACTATATTCATATAGTGAATATACTAGAAAATGGGGTCTGGGTTTGCATTTCCTTCTAGTCTTGCGCAGCAGGACATTAAATAATAGCATTTGTGGTCTAATCTGCACTTTAATACACTTTCTTCGCTTGCTTAATTGTATTAATGGAAAGAGGAGGATGATCTTGTGTCGGGGACAGAGTACTGGAAGTCAGGTGATCTGGGTTATATTCAGAGTTCTGCCACAGGCTTCCTGTGCAGTCTGCTGTAATCATGTTTGCTAATATATAAAATGAAGATAATGACATTTCCCCTCCTTACCAGGGTGTTGTGACACTTAATTCATTAATGTTTGTAAAGTGCTTTGTGCTCCTTGCTTCTAAATGTGCTCCTTACTGTAATAATGTCTTGTGGATAGTATTAAATTTGAGAATAATGTTACTTTAGTGCCTGTGCATTTCAGTTGGCTGAAGTGTAGTAAAAACCATTATTTTCATGTATTTCATGTATTTTATGAGCTACTGGAATTTGTTAGATGACTTACTTGAAATTTAGCTAATATAGTTGCAGTTATAAAATATACTATGTCAGTACTATGCCTGCTTCTTAATTTTTTCTGTCATTTCACTATGATGAAATATTTAGCAATCAGCAAGACTGTCTTGTTCAGACTAAAAGGAGGAAGAAAGAGTTTGGCACAAATACCCTAGCTGCTTGACTTCCAGCTCTGCTACTGAGCCTGCTCTCTGCTCTGGTAAATCACAGGGTAGCTCTGTGTCCCAGTGCAAAATGCACTGAAAAATTGAGCAAGAAATCAAGTAAAAAATAAAAAAATAATCTGGGGATATGAAAATGGGGAGGTTTGGTATTTACCTAAATTACAGCAGTACTACAGGACCAAGCAACTATATAACGTATGTAGTACAGTTAAAAACAAAACAAAAAATAGTTAAGTTAGAAAATCTCTGAAGGTTCGTCAATGCAGCTCCCAATAAATTCCCTACAAATCACACCACTACATTTCTATATTGCACAGGAAAATAACTCAGTTAAAATTCTCTTAATGTGCCATACAGTATGTTTATTAAAGCAAATGGAAGTTGTGCATAGAAGTGAAAGTAGAATAAACTGCTGAGTTTTCTAAAAACAAAAGCAAGGGTATTATTAATGTTCATTGTGCATATTTGGATTTTTCAGAATGTAGTAGTTCACTGAAGTTCTGCTCCTATGTGAAATCAAATGCTTCTCAGACAATTGTAATGCATAAAACTATCTGGTTTTAATAACCAGTGGTAATTACATCAGATGAAGAAAGGAATTACAAACTTACCATAAAGAGAAGGAATTCATTCGAGGCTGTGCAATGTTTGTCAGGCAGTAACCACGCTACTGGTACAGTACAAGAAAAAGCATACATATCCCCTTATGAGCACTGTCCAACGTTAGATTAGTAAGAAGAAAGGAAAGCAGCTGACACTTACTATCAGTATAAAAGTTCCCAGGAATTCTGAGAGGGCTTCTTTAACCAAGCTGTTCTTCAAGGCAAATTTCTCCTTTAAACTCGTTTTGCTTTTCCGGCTCATTTTGGCTTCTTCTATTGCTCTGGTGCCCTAGTTACAAATACACACAAAAAAATTGTTCTGTATTCGTCCCTGCTTCAGCTGAACTTTGACACTTTTACTTATACATTGAAATATGAGATTTCATCTTGTACAGCCAGTGAAATCATCTGACTGCAGGCATTGACAGAACCAACTCAACATGCCCTAACAATTCATCATGAGTTTTCCATCCTGTGCCTTCTCTGAGTACACTTCTATTTATACTGGTTAGATAATACCAGTAAGTTCGCAATCGGAACTCTTCCTTTTTTCTTGCAGAATAGATTAATCATTACCTTTCCTGCCATGTTACTTTTTTTTTTTCCTGGTAAAAAAAAATAAAACGTTGTTCCTGTCACCCTGATCAAAAAGAAAGGCAAAAAGAGAAACCACAAAGTAACAAACCAAAATATGGTTGAAAATTTCTCTCTGACCTAGATTGGGATTTAAACCATGTTACTATTGGCTGTCCAGAAACTTTTCAAGGGGAGGTTGTAAAAGAGAGCGAATGCTTGTCAGAATGCTGTGCTCTACCCTGTAAACAAAAGCTCCTATCTTGTCACTTCTGAGGGATTTCAGTGGCTACTGAGGAATCTTACCTTGGTGTAGTATGTTGAATTTGTACAGTCGCTCACTTTTTGGACTAAATGCTTTGCTCTCTAGTGACCCACCCTGTTTACAAAAGAGCAACGAGGCAGAATAAATTAGGAACGTTTAATGAAATCTCCTTCGGTCCAGTGGCTCCCTATAATGCAGTATAGGCAAGTGAGACACTCAGTGACTATTACATTTCCAATATGTTTAGCTTAAAAGTACATAGGTGCTACAATGTGAAGCATTATAGTATTATTTTCTGTAGTCTTAAGATATGGAGTTGCTGAATATCTCAAAGAATTGGGCCTCCTAGAGAAAAATATTACACTTTTAATCTCTTAAACATATTTAATGGCTTTATTAGATGTGATATTGACTTGACTAACATGCTGTCTGGTTGATTTACAAGTATTTTCTGTCATTTGACTTGACACCAAAATCTTAGCCCAGTTCTGGTAGATTATTTTGGTATGTGCTGTGGATGCTTGGTGCCTTGGTTTGTATCTGTCCTAAACTTTTTTCACCTTGGTGATAAATAGGTTTAGGTCTGTCAGTACTGTTATCTGCTGTGAATAAGACAGAGCTTTACAGGACTGGGCAAATGGGCCACCTCTGTTATCCCATTAGTGCTTTCCTTGTCTCAAGCTAGGACCTGATGCATGTTCCCTGCAACTGTAGCCACCTTACCACTGCTAGTTTCATCTCTTAACCATGCATTTCACCCCACCACCCAGTTTTAATCCTTAACTGCTTTCCTGTGTCCTTTTACCTTCCTTTCTCTACCTGTATGTTCAAATACCTTTAGCTGATTCAGAAAATGCTGGCCTGTGGAAAACCACATAGCTGATGAATTATGAGATGACTGTATCTGTACTGGTGCTGCAAATGCCAGGGTGAGCACCTGCACAGCAGCAGGCACGCTCTGTTGTAGGAGTGCTATGGGTCCTGCGCTACAGGTCCCCACTTGAACAGACAGCTGGGAGCTGCCTCTGGGAAGCCCCTGAAAATAGCCTGTGTATGGCAGCTGGAAAACCTTTACCCTACACCACTGCAAAACAAAGATATTATTCAGGACCTTAATTATCACAGCATGCTGAAGTATATGTTTATTATGTCTGTGAGAGAAGTCTTTCAGAATTATGTATACAGTAGAACTGAGGGAGGATGCCAGGGAGGCTATTCATTACAGCAGGAATAAGATAAACCATTTCCTCTCTCCCAGGAAAATGAGAAATAAATAAATACATTTATGAAAGCAATTTTTAGTTGTTTGTCCGTAGCAGTTCTTTCTCCTAGGCAGATGCAGGACTCACAACGTAGTATGCAGATACCTCTTTGTTTAGTGTCATAACCGGTGTGGAGGCATTAACGCTTTTTTCAACTAACAATAGGGCAATAACATGTCAGAGACAGAAACCCCTACTCATTTGTCCAGATCTTGTTGCCTTCCTTATAACAATTTTCTGTCTTTACAGGGTGGAGACTGACACGAATGTGTATATTTTACATTTGCTTTCTTCAGGTTTTCTTCAATACTTTATAGAAATCATATGATATAACTGCATTAATAAGAACTGTGATGTTAAGTTAGACCAAAGGTCCTCCTCAGCTCTGTAGTCAGGTTCAAGTAGATGCTCTTAAGAACCGTGTACATAGGAGATGATTGGTTCCTTGGTAAAACCTTGCAGCTTTTGACAATTGGCAATTTGAAATCACTACTACACTTTGGAATAATTTTCAAATAGAAAAGGGGGCAGCACAGAAAATTTGAATTAAGTTTCTCCTTTTATTATATTCAGAAAGAGGTTCTACAGCCATTTCCCAAATCTAACAAATATGTACATAGCATTACAAGAAAGACAAGTAAAATGTAAAGATGAACACCATGAAAGCTTTGACCTTAATTACTAACCCATGTGATCCATGATCCATGTTACTGCCTTTTAGTCAAGTGCAATGGGCCACCTGGTTGAACAATGGAAAGAAAATACGCTGTGATTTCTGCTTTCTGCTGATCTCCCTCACCTGGGCCTTGCTCCCAGAGTCATAATGGTACGGGTACTGGCAGTGCCACCCATAAATATTGACAGTTATGGTGTCTGAGGGAAGAAAATGCAGACATGCTTCAAAAATGGAAGTTGTATGTAAGTAAGGAGCATAGAAAGAGCATAAACTCTCTCATATTAAATGTAGAACCACAAAGAGCTGACCAAAAAGATTTTAAGATTTTGCCAAGAATGTGGAAGTAACAACATAAACTTTATCATATTCCATCACCAGAGGAGTCCTGCAAGGGAGTAAATAAAGCTATAGAGGATGAAAGTGTAGAAGAATCATTTAACGTGTCTAACTCCAAAGCTAAAAAGCTAAAATAATTATTTGCGTTGCTAAAGAACCAAATGCTAGGTGGACTGAGAATGAAGAACTATCCTGAAATGAAGACTTCAAGAGAAATTTATAAGTCAAACAGTAATTAATAGCTGAAGCTGTGCAGTGTTTCCACCAAGGGATTCAAATGCTCAGCTACTGAAGTGTTAGTTGGTTGTTTTTCACTGAACCCGATCCTAATGCCAGCAAAATAGAACATAGGAAACATACCACTGATCCACTGGTCTTTCCAAAGAGTCCTCCAAGGATGATCATGGGAACAACAAAACTGTCAATGTGACTCTGTGCCAGGAAAATTAGATGAACTGTTGTAAAGAATAAAATCAATAGACACACAGATAAATCTCTGTAGAAGCATCAAATGGATTCTGTTAAGGGAGTTTATGCCTCGCAAATCTATTGGCATTCTTTAAAGACATCAAGAAGCATGTTATTATTGTTCATGCATGAACGTGTGATCAGTGTAACCTTAGATCGCAAGACTAAGACCCTTGAGACCCTTACCCCAAGGCAGTCTGGACTGAACTATTTCTTCTCTTCACCTGGATTCAAGCAGAGCAGGAATTCACACAGTGTATATAACCTAACCTTTTTTATAGTAATCTTCACTCCTATAGAAATAGCAAAATGGAGAATAATACACATAGCTCCCACAGCTTAACTCCCATGGGTAACAGTATATACTGTACTGAATTTTTAATAGCACATTATTCAGAGTATCACATAAATTGTTATTACTGATGTAATAAAACCTAAACCAACACAGCTGGAGAGACCAAGGCTATAAATACACCATGTATTTTTTTGTATGGTAATAACATGGGCCAAATTATTTTTAAGTCTAAATCTGCTGATTTTAGTTGAAATAGACAAAGTCTGAATGTGTGTATCTACTGTATTTCATATACCTGGTCAAATGCCTTTGCTTGATTTATATTTGTATTTTCATACAGAAACTGCTGCATGGTTCTTAAAGGACATTCTCTGATTTATGGATTGATCCTGCTGCTGGGGAACTCAAAGGAAAAAAATTAGGTAAGGAAGATCTGAACACACTGTAATTCAGCATTCAAGCTTTTTGAGTACATAAAAACCCCATTTCTTTAGTTCTTGTGTTTTCTGATCATCCTTCTGTCTCTGCTGTAGTTCGTGGTGAAAAAGTGTTCACGGAGGCAAACATCTGCAATGTGCAGCTCAGGTCTAGCTGAGCTCACCTTGGAGGAGGGGCAGGACATGAGGTGACTCCTTGAGAATATCTTTGTTCTTTTTTCTCTGTTTCTGTGATCTCAGTATCCAGATAAAACATTTCCAGATCATGAATATGAGATCAAAACCGCACCACATATATGTGTTTCAAGTTTTTTGCCAGTAATCTTTAAGGCCCAATTTAAAGCTTGTTGAAGTCCACTGTTGCTGACACTGATTTCACAGAGAATTAAATTGGATTTCCTCTAAAGCAGGACCCAAATCTTTTCTTTGTTCTTGATTGGCTGGGCACACAATCAGGCCTCAGTGCATAACTGATGTTACTACATGTATATATATTACATATAGTTATATAATTGATGGTAGTAAATTTTAAAATTTCTTGTACAAACATGTCTGTGTATAACGTAGGCCCTGAGAGTTTCCAAGCTGCTTTAATCTCTGCGATAGCTGTGCTGGTGTAGTGGGGCACAGATAACATTCCACACCAAAGGGCTCTATGACAGGACTGTCAGTGCTGGCAAAACGTGAAAGTGTTAGGGTAATGCTGTACAGATGCTTATGTGCACCCGTGTTATCTGCTGCGTTAGGCTGTGCTTCCTTCTGAATGTGCTGGATACTGTTCTACTATAAGCTTATCTGCCAGGTTACAGTATGGGCAGGTCTGACTTTCCGAATGCATCCAGAAAAAGACTGTTTCAGTAGAAGAAGAATTTTGCTTTTAAGGAATAGACCGATTTGGTACAGACAAACATTTTGTTGGAGCTGATTCCCAGCTCTTTTTCTGCATATTCCATTTTCTCGAACAGTGAATGTACACAAGATGTAAGGGAAGATTTTTGACAGCGTGTTCTAATTTTAAAGTGACTCTTTCCTTTTCTGAATTCTTTATAGAAAGCCCTCAAAACAGATAAAAATTTTAAATTCAGCTTTACTATTAAAACCAAAAGATACCTTGGTAAATATATCTATGCAGCATGAAGAAAACCTCAAAGTACATCCAATGGGCTCTGCGGTGTCTAAGCCCTATGTTTTCTTAACCCGAATGAGATACATTGTCAAACCCTTTCATCTTTCTACAGGGCGCAGATTCCCTATAGCAATAGGCACCCCAAAACTTCCTATGGCTACCTGTAGGGTTGTGATGAGCAGGAGACCTGAGCCTACCTAATTAATAGAAGAGATTTAACATGAAAGCCAAAGACAGTGACAGATTTGACTCCATTGACACACAAAGGCCAAGTAGCCTGTTTGGCAAACGAATAGATGTAGTTAAATAGGACAGCCCACTCATGGTCCTGAAACCTAATTACTATCAGGAAAGTGACAGTGTTTCCTGCATCTGACTTGCTAGCCCACCTACCTTCAGCTGTCTCCCACTCAAGGCAGCCAGCCCATCAAGGATGCCATCCAGCCATGTTTTGACTCTCTGTTGGAGAAGTATTTTCTGTAAGAGCTGCTGTCCCCTCTCCTGCAAGAAGAGTGTTTATTTTGCCTCCATGCTTCACACACTCATCCCTTGTCCTTTAGTAGGTGAGGTGCCAGTCTGCCTGGTTTTCATTCTTTTAATTCCCTTTCATTCAGAATGATTGATATTTGACTGTTAAAATCCTCTGTCTTTCCAGAAACATAAGCTTTGCTTCTGGGATTCCTTTTACATATTAAATATTAACAATATAGATGATAAATTCATCTCAGGCTCCTGTATAAGAATGTTGGATTTCCAGGCCCAGTTCCTTTGGAACTCCCCAGTCAAGATTTTTTTATTGAAAACAAATAGTTCTGAGGTTCATAGCAGAGCCTTTATAGGGTGTACTTAGGAGCAGACCCAGGCAGCAATCTTTTGTTACTTCTCTGTAGTATCTATATTCATTAAGGTAATGAAGCTATTAATTGAATATGTAAGTTCAGGTTAATTAAATATAAGACTTATTTCTTTAGTTTAAAGGGTAATAATAAAAAATTTAAACTTGCAAACTAGATCACACATTTAGTGATGATAAATGTGATCTGGAAAGTGCAATATTCCAATATGAATTAGTTAATTGCATCCATTCATTAGGTGATATACATTAGCAGAAGGTCAATCCATTTGAGACTTGATGTGTTTTACAAAGAATAAGTTCAAACAGGTAAATTGAAGAGAAATTCAGGATAGAAACTCTACAACCAAGAGCACATTGCCTGTAACTTCACAGTAATCGACACATGTTCTTTCAGTACTCCCGAGGCACTGCCACGTATACTCTGCGGGAGAAGATGGGTGCTGTTTTGCAGAGACTGGGCTAAACCACTCCGTGGCTGTGTGTTGCTGCGCATTGCTGTGCGCAGGGTGGTGACCAGCTGAGCAGCAGCTGTAAGCTGGATGGTCTCAGGAAGTCTTCAGACTAAAGGAGTTTCTCCTCAGGCTCACTCTGTAACCGGCAAAACCAGCCTTCTGAACAACAGTCTAGTGAGGGACGTGTTATGTTTCAACTCTCGACTTAACAATACTAATTTTTGAAACTGGCCCAATTATAAAGTGAATCAAACACTGACAGTCTTACCAAGCATATTCTGCTTTATCCCTGTCACTGACTTGTTTGTGGCTTGCTTAAGTGCTTAAATTCGAGTTTCAATTTAGGACTGAATTTACCATAGCAGCAATTAACAGTTCTACTGGGTATTAAATGGCCAATATCACAGGTAAGAAAACTAATCCATTTGACTAATTTTTAGTAAAAATTACATTAAATCAAGTTTTCTTCATTAGCCATTCCTGCATTTTCAGTAATAAAAATGGTTGTTCTTGATTTTATTTTTTACATTAAAGGTAATGTAGAAATAAGGAAAATAAAAGTAGATTTTCTTTTGTTTCTTTAGAACTGAAAATGTATCCAGACTCATTCTCAAACAATTATTAATAAGATTTATAATATTAAGAAAATTCACTGAAATATTTGAAAAATTTCTGAAATAATATTTTATAGGATTTTATAGGCTTGTGGGTGTTGCCTTACAGATAATATTGCTTGTGTGTATAACTATTTTTACCCTATATGTAAGGTATATGTATAAAATAGCTTTGTGTGGAGCAAGGACTGATACCATCCAGCACACAATTTAAGGGCCATAATTCTTAAGAGATTTCAAACAGTGAGCCTCTTTCAAGTGATCAGGCTTAGAGACATTTAGAGAATTGATTCAATTAACCTAGAGGAAAAAAGTGCTATAATGTGTGATTTATGTTTGCAGATAAATTAAAACACAAGTATCTCCTGAAGAGCATTTGCTGCCATCATGGTCAGTAATGAAAATAGCAGGCAATTAAAATAGGACACCTGAGGCTGAAGCTTTTACTGTATATATCAGAAAATGAAGTTCAGATTTTGTAAGTGGAAATCTGAGCTGAAAAATAACTTAGTGGAAGTTTCTTTTTGGTCCCTATTTTTCTTCCAAAAGTAATTTCTTAAGCACATAAGAAAAAGAAAAGGACATTTACTGAAGCAGGAGGCAAAGGCTACAGAGGAGTAGGCTCTGTCAATCAATATTGAATTTGTGTGATGAACCACGAATATCCTTGCTAAATGGTAGCATGACAGCTGAGAGAAATATATATAAAAAAGAGCTTATGGGTCAGATTGAAATCATTTTAGGACAGGTTTTGAAGTTGATCTTGAAATGAATCACTGGAAGTGTCTGACGGAATGATGTGATTCAGTTCCTTCATGCGTTTGACAAAGTGCTTAGAGTCTGGAGCTCACTAAGGAGCATAAGAATTATTCACAGATTTGAAGTGGTAAGAACAAAGATGTCTGTCTGTTGGAGTTGCTGTAGCCACTGTCCATTGCAGTGGTGTATCAGGGGATGCTTTGGTACAGCTACTCTGCCCAAAAGAGGTATTAAATATACAAATAGTTTCACCCAATCCTCTAGTTTTAGGACTTCCTTTAGGCAACGAGGACACAGTAGTATAGAGCAGAAAAATACCAGTCCAATGACTGAGCAACCCTGGAATGCCTTAATTACATCTGCACTGTCTTCAACATCACAGCTTTGTCTTTTGCAACCTCTCTAGCTACCAAAGGTCCTGTTTCCATCAAATGTGTGTATAAGCAAGGTCCCTGTCCTTGTCTATAAATAATATCAGTTGCTGGGAGTGGGTGGAGAAATTGAGACTTGTAAATGAAACAAAGACATTTCTTTAAATTATATATTCAGATTGATCTAAATAAAAAAATAACACTCTTCAGGAATTATTTTGATCTTGGCTATATACTAGCCTGAATTCTAACACTGAAGTAAGAAACAGAGTCACTTGGTTGTTCTTCATTTTTTGACAGCCATTTCTTCACAAGGTGTGAAGACAGTAATATCATTGTCATTACAATCTGAAACAGAACATATTTGTTTCCTAATTTGCTGGCTAAGTAGGAGTTTAATTAAAACTCATTAATGTGAGAGAAAATAAACCAGTCTGACCTAACTGCCAGTTGATTTAGTATCGCTGGTTCACAAAAAAACCCCATAAACTACACGACTGCAATAACAATAAGTGGTTTCTCTGTGTACGTAGGTGTTCAGGGACCACAGAACTCAGGCTGAACCTGGGGTATTGTTTCTGTACTTTCTCTTCTTGGCAATTGTTGGACTTGCTTTTTTTTTCTTTCACAATTAATTAGTTTACTTCTGTATTCATTGTTATTACTGAGTTATTGTCCTAATGTCCAAGGCAGTAAGGGTAGTAATCCCTTCATAAGAGATTGGTAAGACTAATTTTCATAAAGAGGAGGTCACAAAGTAATTGCATTAAATATTAAATACA
Organism: Aramus guarauna; assembly: GCA_013400195.1. Taxonomy (NCBI): domain Eukaryota; kingdom Metazoa; phylum Chordata; class Aves; order Gruiformes; family Aramidae; genus Aramus; species Aramus guarauna. The sequence goes on from VXBL01003289.1 coordinate 141,628, forward strand.
CAGTGTTACAGACCTTGCTCCCAGTTCTGTTTGGCAAAGTTGCTGCTGTAGTTGATGAAGACCCACTTGTGCTCTTGGTGCTAAGGCCTACATCATTGTCTTCCCAGATGGTGGAAGAGGAACTGTGGTTGGTCATTTGCTGCCAGGAAGAGCAATGGCACACGCCCGCCATGTTCTTCTGCGGACCTTCCTGAGGCTGGCTGGCTGCAGCCCAGGAGCCTGCAGCCCGGTAAGTGCGGTACTGTTCTCCACTTGGGGAATGCCAACGAGGCATAGGTAGCTGTTAGTCTAAAGGTGGTTGGCTCTGCTTTTGCAAACTGGATTGCTTTTAGATGTAAGAGAAATGTGGTTTGTGCAAGTAGTTGATGGATGTTGCTTGAGCAGCTCCCGATTATGTGGGTTTGATCTGCACCTCCACATGCACTGGAATCCCTTCTCACCAAAATCTCCTGAACTTCATTGACTTGATTTAATAATGAAACTGTTACACAGTTTCCTCATTCCTGAAACTTGTTTAAATGCAGTCCCCTTTTGAAGGAGTACATCCCCACTCTGATTTATTTTAAAACAGCTTTTAGAAGGTGTCATCCTTGTGATGAAGTGTTAGGTCTGTGTTGCCAGTGTGCCATTAAAAATTGAATTTCTGACGTTTAAAAGTCTCACTCATCCCAAGTGTCACAGTTTGACAGCTCTGCATGTCACATTACAGCACAGTATTATGGATCCATTTCCTCTGTTGGGGGGGGGGGGGGGGGAGAAGATGAAAAATGAGAGAAAGCAAAATCTGCAGTTTCCTTCTTCATTATTGAGCTGGAAATTTACAGAAGTATGCATGTTAACCCTGAAATTACTTAAATGGCACTCTATATCTTGTACTGCCTGTCTGTGCAGAAGCAACTTTTGTCCTGTGCTCCTGTACAAACACTAAGAGAATGGTGGGACAGTCTTTTCAATTGTCCGCAAACTTGTAAAACATGGAGCAAGGAATATCTATGGAATCAACAAACAGATAATGTAACAAATCAAAACATGGCTAGATCCTGTTGTTTATTCTTGACTAGGTCAATGAAAAGGTCATGTGGTATATTTCTTGCTGCTTTGTTTTGCCAACTTTAGACCCCTGTACGCTTTGGTGTCCTTTCTCTGATTATCTATCCGCAATGTGATAACTTCAAATAGGACATCTGATCAGTTTAAAAATGTTGGGAGTGTTTGTATCAGTAAGCAAAACTTTATTGATTTTGCCTAAAGTAACAAAAATGGTCTGGGCTTCATACGTTTTCTGCCTAGAGGTCTCGACCAGAGAAAGTATAGGGCTTTGACCATAAATTTCTGATGTCCATCAGCACGATCAGGACACACGCTCAAGCCATCTCCTGTTTCACCCAACAAGCTAGGACAGATGTCCGCCGCACATATGCTGCTTGCTGCACACGTGATGAGTTTGAGACAGTGAGTAGTGGATCTGGCTTTGTCTGGCTGCTGACTTCCCAGCAACCCACCGTATGGCATGCCCAACCTCTTGCATGATGTGGCCTCCTACTAAGAGGGCCCCCAAAAAAATAATGGCTGGGAAAAGGTAGCTGTTCCTTGAACAATTTTTTCTGCCCGTAGGCCTCTTCCTTTTGCAAAGAACTTTCAAGAAAAGAGAAGGCCACATCTGGGCTGCAGGACCTGCCCTAGCAGTGAGCACCTGTTCCTCCTGGTCGCTTCCTTTCCCGAGAGGAATTTGGAAACAGAGGTGCACCTGGGTACCCTTGCTGCACGAGTCCCAGGCTGCTGGGCTTCCACACAGGCTAATCCATGCCTGCTGCAGTGCCCCTGGCCATGCACCATCAGCAGCGGGAGGGGCTGCAGGGGCCGTGCCCCCAGCACTGGAAGATGGGAGACTGTTGTACGGGAAGGAGGAAAGGCAGGACTGCACAGCCCATAGCCACAGGGAGAAGGGAGTACGTGTGGGACCTTGCAGGGGGAAGCGAGGAAAGGAGTACAGCGCTTTTCCATGAAGGGAGGAGAAACCGTGGACAAGCAAGAACCTCGCTCTGTGGCGATGGCCCCCACAGACCAAGCGGAAGGGTGCTCACAGCCCTGCGGCAGCGCTGGCCTGAGGGAAGCGGGACAAGGAGCGCATCCAGCACGGCCGGCCAGCAGGAGAGCGGGCACCCTGGCGCCAGGCGGGGGCTCACCTCAGGAACGCCGCCCTGGCAGGAAGGAACGGCGCTGCCCAGCCCGGAGCCCTGCGCGAGGACGCCGGGGGACGCAGCGGCCATGCCGCGGGGAGGCGCTGTGGCACGTCGGAGTGAGGTGAGGGGCGCGCGGCAGCCACCCTCGGCGGGGCGCGAGGCCAGGGGAGCAGGGGAGCACGGCGCGGGGCGCGAGGCGAGGGCGGCGCGCGGCGGGGGCCCCCTGCCGTAGAGGCGGGNAAAGCTGGGGCCGACGGGCGCTCCGCAGAGCGCCCGGCGGCTGCGAGGGAGCGCGCGTCCGCGGGCGGGCGCGAGGGAGGGCAGCAGGCAGCCGCCAGGTGCTGCGCGGAGCCGCTGGCCAGGAGAGCGGGCAGCGCAGGGAAAGTGGCGGGGGGGGGGGGGG